>JAPYZA010000993.1:0-28067 GCA_030522685.1 Eupelmus azureus | reverse complement strand
ATCATCCATTTACTTCATGCATACTTTCTCCTAATCCCTTTAAAAATGTAATAGAAATTCTTAATAAATCAATATGGTTAATTTATTATGTTTTGTATTTATAGATTTATACTAATACCGAATATACTATTATTTATAGTTCTCAAGGAAAGTTATGTATATTAAATTTATAACGATGAAAAGTTCAGTATTTTCCGTTGTTTAAATACATCTTTTATCATATTAATAAAAACGAACACAGGCTCCTAAAAAATACAATTACGGCCAAACCATCCGACAATTTAAAAATGGTTAAATAATAATATACAGCAACAGGGTTCCAGAAAGAAGTGTCGTAATCCCTAAATTTCGATCGAGACTGCTCGCTGGACACGAAGGAAAGACAGCCAGTTTATGTAGCGAGAAATGAGTTCTCGAGGCTGAGGGAGAGCGCGCGTTATCCGGTCAGACCGAACACGTCAATATATATGTATGCTCTGTGAGGTTTCGCGCTTTATCTTTTTGAATTTTGTTGCTTCAGTCCCTAGATTTTCGTAGCCTTATGACGCGCGGGGATGTAGGTCTATAAATATACGAGCACGAGAGGGTAGACAAATGTATTTATCATAGTTTGTCAGCTAGGGTCGTTGTGTGAGTATGTGTGTGTGTGATCGTTGCCTTTGAAGATGCGCCACGTGTCGCCACGACATTGACTACCTCGTGAAAAATGAAGCTGTACACAATAGCCTCTTGCCTCCCACCTTCCAGTCTCGTTATATTCAGTGTGATAAGAATGCAATCAGTAAGTGGAGTAGCCAGTATTGATATTGTCGAGTTATAAGTTACTTTGTTAGAGTTAATGAAAAATATTATGTTCCACCATATTATATCAGGATTCTAACAACGATTCTAACAAGATTTGTAATAAGCAACTTCAAAAATCTCGGATTACCAGATTGTGGATTTGTTTTAAATATTTTTGGGCACTTTTTTATGCATGAAAATATTTGAAAAATTTTCATTTTTATTTTAATATTTAATCTAACTTTTATAATAATCGGTACAAATTTTTGGGATAGACGGTTACTCTTGATAATTTTGTGCCTAATGTTTACTAATGAAAATACTTATTTGAACGAGTACACTCATCCTTTTGCATACGGGAACAACTCCGTTTGGACAAGTATACTCGGGATAACGTGTCGAGAGGTAATTCGTGATAAAATAATTTCTTACTTAAGTTTAGTAGGTAGGATACAAATTTTCCCTGTTTTCGCAAATAAAAAAAAGTTTTTTTTGTCAAAAATTCTTACATATTTAAAATTTAGTTTAATTTTAATTTATTTTCTTTTATGAACTTTTACAAAATATATACTTAAAATCGGACGAGACATTGCCTGAAATGCTAAATCGAGCCTCAGCTTAATTTATTCAAGAATTTCAATAAGCTAATTAGCTTTTATAGTAAGGTCTCTTTCCTTTTCAATTAGACTGCATTTTAATAAGAAAAATGTTTTTCAGTAAAAATAAAGAGTAAAATTCACATTTGTCGAAATTGTGATGAAGAAGAAAAAGATGTAATACAATTATATGATGGCTGTAATTCACTTAGCGTTCAATTCTAATGTTCTCCAGAAGTAGAAGAAAGAACATCAGAGGAACAAGCCTGAAAAAGGAAAGGAAAGACACTTTCTCTAATTTCAAAAGAGACAAGTTGGTTATGCCTCGGCTCGTCTTTCTGACTTTAAAAAGGAAAAATTGCATTAGCTAGCATTTCTTTAATTGAAAAATGTTCCATTGTAGAAAAAAACTACGCGTAGCGAGTATAAGGCAACGTTACTCATGTCTTCGATTCAATACGTTAGAAAGTAAAAGAAGAATTTTTCCCCTCATCGCTGCAGGGGAGGAAAAACTCAGCGTTTTATTCTGCGACTTGGAAAATGTTTTATCGTGATCACCTAAAGGGAAATTGTTTTCAGTAATGGAAACTGTAAGGGAAATGGGATGCTGAAAGCCTTGAATAAATATAATTGTGGGAGCTCTCTCTCTCTCTCTCTTTCTCTCTCGCTCTGGCATGCTAACAGTTAGTTCCCCTTGAGTCGTTATACGGGGCCAACGGTTTACGAAAATGTTTAGAAGGGGGATGAGAGAGAGGGAGAGAGTTACGCCCCCAGACTCCTTTAGGTTTGTACGAAATAAACGTTCTGTGAAAACTCCAGAGCCTTAACAAGTCTCGAGTGCGCTGATATCCTCGTGGGAGGCAAGGCTTAAATTCCAGGCATCACTTTTTTACGTTTCGATTTTCACGCTCTCGCCCTCTCTACTATTTTCTTTTTTACTGGCTGGTCCTGAGTGGTACACCCAGTGCGCCTCAAATCTTTGCCTTAAGGTTAAAAAAGTTTGAATTAACTTTTAAATACTCCCACGAGAAGAATGAATTTCTCCTGTAGTCAGATATAATCCTTATAAAATGAAAAATTTATGTCCTATAGGAATGTACAAGTGTGGGTTAATGTTGATACCAGTTGTGGATTTTAACGCTGGCCGCATCAAGGAAAGGCGGAGATTCCGGGTCGTACAATATCAATTTTTCTTAACGTTTTTATCGTCGTATGTAAATTTAATATCCATTGCCGGATATTGATATCGTTAAGTTTTATTATCGTCTTAACAGTATCTTCTACATGTAAATTTCAATAGTTTTGAATAAGTAAGTTTCTCTATCGTAAATTTACATACTTTCTAACGTTTATATAGTTTTCTTTTATACCATTCAATTAAGATATTCATGAAATATGTTATATCATATACTGCAACAAAAAAGGTAAAATTGAAAATTTGCATTATTAACCAAAACCAAAGTCCAATGTTTGACAAAATTCTAACGTTTGCAGCTTTTTTTCAATATCGTGTAGATATTATAAGGCTTTAAAATATTTGATTTTTATTTTATGATAAATAAAAGTAAATAATGTTTAATTAACAAAAGTTAATAAAAATATGTAAAAATATTCGGACCACTCAAGTTTGATATAAAAAGATACAATGTTTCATTGTTATTATTAAGGCTTCGCATCAATTTAAATATTATGCAGAGAATTCAAACTTGTTATAGAAATATCTTTAACTTTTCTTTCTGTTTATTAAATTAACCAGGTCAACAGTTGCATCTTTCTTGTTTAAGATTTTGAATAGCTGAAAAATTCAAAAATTTCAAATGCAAAAACGTATTGCAAGAATAAAGAAAGCTTTTTGGAAATTTAAGTTTTATAAAAATAATACTAAAGGTAATATTGTGGAATTTTAACTGTATAAGCTGTATTTATTTTTATGATTTTACATTTAAATCGTCTGATGCTTATCTACAGATGTAGAAAATATTTAAATGTTTAAGTTTAAAATGCGCTCAGATCTTAACGTTTCAAAATATGGAATAATTTTGTATTTCTAATAACTAAAATATAGTCGCTATCTTTGTCTGGATTTACACGTCTACTTAAATGATTTATTATTTGAAGTAATCGATTTCATTTGCTGTTCAGCGAAGTCGCTGATATCATCAAATTCGCTGTTCCTGGTAAAGTATAAGTTACAAATCACATAAGTAATGTAGATAAGGTGGCTTGGCACTAATATCGAACTTTAGTTTGAAAATTTCATTATATAACTCTCCTCCCAATAACTCTCCATTTTATCTCGGAAATTACAATTATCCGAAAATGAAAAAGCAATGCTCAGCCAAAGTACATTCTTTCAATCTTCCCTTCAACGTCAGATATAATCAGCAAAATACTAAGTGGATCGTAGTTCACAATAAAACTCAACTTTGTCTATCTTATCTAGCAAGGCAAAACATCAATCCCCATTAAGATACAATGTTAATTAAAGGAAGACTCGAAAAGTTTCGCTAGATACGTATGCTAAGGGTTTACGGTAATCCATGCACCTAACTGGGAAATTCGTCGCGTCGATACCCCATATCAGAGTGACGAGTAACGAACTGCGATGCGATAAGAAATCGCTGGTGCGCGCCTAAGCCCCTTAAGGAAATTGGCACTTAAATTCCTTCCTTGACCTCATCCGGCCGGAGAAGATCACTTGACGATTTATTCCTATGCTGCTGCTGTTCCGGAAGGAACGAGACTTTTGCAATTACTACTAAGAAATAGTTAGCTGCAACAGATTTGAGGTCAAAGCTGTGCCTGTATTCGCGCTCGCTTACGTTTTTTCCCAAGATCCTCGACTTCGACACGCTTAACTTTAAGATTTTTCGCTCGCGTTTCTTCCTTCGAGAAGCATCCTTAAAGCAGGAGAGAGCTCAAGTTGTTGAGATCCCCAAGAGTCGAGTTGTGCAAGTTTATCTTGGAGCTTGCTTTGAATCTTTTTTATCTCTCGCAGTTTTTATTTTCGTTTGATACTTACGCTAACTTGATTCTTTCAAAATTTATCAAATCTACGCTTAATTTTAAATTTTAACTTATTTCTAAAGAATACTGAAAAAATATTAAGAAATTCAATGCAGCAGAAATATTTAATAAGTATTATTTTGCCATTTATATTATACTTGGCCTTGTCCTATTGACAGAAGAATTTGTTAAGTGAATATTTTATGAATTCGAACATAAATATTCGTGCTCTTAAAATTTGTTGAACTACTGTGAAATTCTTTTTTCATCGAGTGCATACTCAATGATCCCATATAATATACGACACTCATTTTTGTAGAATATTCATGATTTATCATCATTATTTATCATCATATTTATCATCATATTTATCATCATTATTTCAAATTTATTTTAAATTTTATTGCAATAAATTTTAAAAAGGAAAAAAATAAATTTTCTGTATAAGCGAATTTTTTATCTTTTAATCGCCGTTTAATGTTGACGTTACTGCCCTGCGCTTGTATAATCCCGGAAATTTACATATATTACTTCAGTCAACAAAGAGGGAAAGAAATTTCCTTTCAATTAGAAAAAAGTGGTTGTTACGGGTAGAAATAGCATTTCTGTCTCATAAAGCGAAAACATAGACTTTCTAAAACAGATCATTGTTTGAGTAAATCTCTTAAAATAAATATATGTTTAAGAATATTATGTATTAGAAATGATTAAGTTTGTACTAGGATTTATACACGTAAAGACTAATTAGTCAAAGTATTAAATTCTATGATTGTTAATCTGTAATATACGTATAATCGACTATGTACGTTAAGTAATAGAAAAAAGACAGTTGATGATGATTGCGACGTGCAACGAGTTAGTTACTGATTAGGTTTTGAAGGAGCAACTTCAATATAACCTAATTAACAATGTACGGATTAATCATCGTTTTATAACAGTGTTGTAATAAATAACAAGAAAAAGTAAAAGTGTTTAATTGTTTTTTACTTCTCAATTTTTACTCGCATAAAGTAATGTTCCGTGCGCAAACAGTTATTTTCAGATATACTTTACTATATGGTGTAGGGACGATAAACTATTTAAATGGATTGACTTGATACCATTTGTACAATAATAAATTTCTTGTAACAAACTCATTCGTTCGAACCTAGAGCTCATTAATTTCTTCAAACTGACCATCCACGTACATAAATACTTTTATTGTAAAAAAAGGTCAACTCTTTGCGTTTTCGAAAAAGCAATCACTTCTAAAAATACAGAAGGTTCTTTGCTTTCTGCGAACAAAAAATCAAGACACTTTTTCTACCAATCGTTTTTAGGAATTTTCCTTCACTCTTTCTCTCTATTTCTCTTTCTCTCTCACCGAACGTCGACCCAACCAATAAGTAAGAATGCCAAGACCGTTCAACTAATGAAAAAAAATTTATTTACCGGCCATCCTCCTCTGGCTATGTCAAATAGAGTAAATTTTTTTCCCGCAAATCCCACGGACGCACGCGATTCTCGTTCTGTATATAGTATTTCACTCAGCACACGATCCCTATATTCCGGAGCCGTTTAATTAAGATGGCCGGTCGGCCAGCTCGTTTCACGTAGAGTGTCGAATATCGCTCTCCCTTTCTTACCCGTCGATGCGGTCATCCGCGCCTGTACGTGCGAATTGAAAGGTAAGGGAATTTAGGCGCGGGAAAAATGATCAGCCGCGTGAAAGCCGATTCGCGCCTATAACAAATGACGTTACATAGCGCACGTGTTTGCCAAATGGAGCGATCGAATGGCCAGAGCGGCCGCGAATGTTGAGCTCTAAACAGGCTTCTAGGATACTTCGATCGGCATGGTGCTTGAATAATCGATTAGTCGGATTAAAGCCCCCGCGCTTCCGAGAAATCGATTGAAACTCTAGGCTGTATGCGGATAGCGTTGATGAGGGATACAGCTAGACGGGGATAAATAGTCGGCAGCTGGCAGTCGGAGGTGATCGGTACTTCTCTCCAATGAATGAAGAATTTGCTATTGATTTTTTAATGTGTTTTCCAAGTCTATCGGGAGCTTTTGTGCTTAATACTGACCTGAAAGAGATAAATTTTTAATGGGGTACAACGAACTTAAATATTAGCGCGGAATCGAAGGACCGAGCAAGTTTTCATTCGACCTGAGCGAATAAATTAACAAAGTGAATTTTATTGCTTTATAAAAGTTTTATAAGCCGATTCAATTAATAAAAAATTTTGTTGAACAAAGAACTTTTCTTTCGTTTCGCGTAAGAATGGCTTAGTAGTATACAAAGTTTGCTGCAACGGTTTTGGGTGAGTAACGGTTTCTGTGAAACTCTGGGGGTTTATATATTTATAATTGATGAAAAGAAAATGTTAAAATAAAAATGTAAGCGTCTGATGAAATCAAGCAGAAATGTTTGGAATAGAGAAAGTTTCGTTTATTTTAAGTCTATATATATTTATTTTAAGTATATTTGTAAAAGAAAATTGATAATCTTACGGTTTCCGCTAAAAGATGATGAACTTACATTGTCACTTCAATTTTGTGTGAGACTTGCTGAAGTACGACTGTATTTCAGACAAAATTAATAAAGTTCTGCGATAAAATAAATAAAAGTTTTTCAAAGTAGTACACATTGTAAGGTTGTGTATCTCTTCGGATGTAGTTCTCTTGTAATTTCCGCTGCAGGAACAACGTGTAAGTTTATACGTGTACTTAGAGTTTATATGAATTTATAAAAGGTGAGAACCTTTTTTCGAATCAATAAATAAATTGAAAAAGTTTTATTTATTTTTTTTTGTTTTCATTAAATTGTCTTCTTTGTGTTTCGGCTTACGGAGCACTGGTAATAATGATAGACAGTCGTGATTACATTATTTTGAAATCTCAAAGCTATTCTTTGAGTACTTTGTATCATTTAGAATGAAATACTCTGAAAGTAACTCTACAATATATCGAAATAAATTGAAGAATTGACTCGAAAAAATTATTCATATTTTGTAAACATTAGAAAATCTATGAAAAGATTTTTTACGTCTATAAATTAGTAAATTTGTTACAGTTACTCACAAATACTTTTGATAAATTAGAGACCTTTGATTCTCTTCTTATCTGTACACTCTATGTAATCACACATTCGTACGCAAGCTACGCGTGAACAAAGGTGAATGAATAAATTCTTCGTATTTTTAATGAGCAATTGAACTAATATAAAAGTATTTATTTGTTAAAATAATCTAATTTTATCAACGTAGGAAAGTTTAAAAAAAAATTTTAGTTACTATTATTAACAAAATATTGAATGTGAAAATTGCATTGTATTAGTAATCTAAATTTGATAAGCATGATTTTGTTTCAATTACAGAATGGCAGCTCTAAAGGATTGACTGCTGATAAGAGATTGCCGTACCTACCAAACAGGACAAGGCTATCTATTTCAAATTGAAATAACCCTTTATACTCCTGAGAACACTAATCACTTAGTTAATTAATTGCTTACATCGCAGCTATTTTCATGCGGAAAATTTCTGTAGGATCCTATTATTTTTATCCGTACGACGAATATACACCTTCACAACCTCCTAGCAAGTTGTTTGCAACAAATTACGAGTGTACTTCTTGAATTAGCCTTTTTATTTACATATAATTTATTTTTAGTTTAATCTTGATGTTTTCACAGAAAAATATTTTTGATAATAAATAAATGAACTGTTGTGTCCGTAAAAAGTTAACAATAAATTAACAAATTCAGAGGTGATTTAAGTAATTTCTGTCTAACTATTTCCAGAACCGTGCTCATTGATAAATACAGACATCGTAAACTAAAAAAATAAAAGAAAAAAATACCATCCGAATTGATAAATTTTATAAGATATATCATGATTTACAGTATAATACACTAACTAGAACGGTATTAACAAGCATAAAATATATGTACTAAAATATTATACTTTTTACGAAGTAAGGTTTCTCAATCTAAATAATAATGCAATCTAAATAATAGTTCAAAATCCCCTAAAAATTTCCGCAGATCTGCATTAAAGATTTAAATTTCCGAAGAAGCAATGTATTCAAAGGCACCAACGGCATATAAGCGATTAATTATAGCCTCGTGCCGAAGGCTTCTCCGCGCGCTAAAGCAATAACAACGCATAATGTATTCCCTTCTGATTTCGGCGCTCGGTGGCACCGGTGCATGTACGCTGTCGAGCTGTGCTTGTGGCGCAGCATCGATCGGCCGCCTCGCTGTAATTTACATAGCCGCTATGATACGCGCAATCAAGCCGCACTGAAGTGCAGTTATGTTAAGCAGCTCCCATTAACCGCGGCGCGGCTAGTTGCCATTTCTTTTTTATCTCGCGCGAATTGCGCGCGGTAATCGAACCAGAGGAGGCAGACACTTTTTTATCTCGATCGTTTTCTCTCTTTCGCGAGCGTATAGCCGTTTTTGTATGGGACGGCGAATGAGATTGCGTGCCTTCAAAGCCGAATGCAAGCAGGCGCTCGACTCTGCGGGGGATTTTCGGTCGACATTGTCTGCCGCTCGAGCTTACCAGGGAACTTTTCCAAAAACGATAATGGAGCAATACAGGATAATGTGGCTTTCTTCCTTCTCTCTGCTATCGCGTTCTTTTGTAATGCGTCAAAGATGTTTTTCAAAACTTATTCAGGCCAACGTTTACTTTGCTCCATCTGCGCTATCTCTTTTAAACCTGGGAAGATTTATCATACTATGACTAAAGTTGTGAAATAAAACTAAAGTGCAACGGCGTAATTTGGAGGCTAATTTTAAAATATTTAATATCACGAAGATGTCTAATAAAAAATGACTACGTCAATTTTATTTAAAATTCGGTATTACTATATTCTCTTCGGATGCTTCACTTTAGAAATTTTATCGTCGTTTTTCTCAAGTTTTTTTAGGAGTGCCTCCGCCTATACAGCGTAATAAATCTCCAAATCTTATCAAGGGTAGAGAAGCCCTTGTACCAAGTATTTACTCAGAGAACTTTACTCGTTCTTAATTGCTTTCTCATCTTGTACTTGTTATTTTTTCGAGCTTCGTTTTAGAGCTTCAATGAAAAATTATAAACTTACGTAATTACATCATTTATAAAATTAAATTTAATATTGAAAATCAAGTTTACTTAATTTGTAAAATCTTAAATTATATGAACTAATGAAATTAAAGTTAATTTTAAATTAATTGAAATAGTTTCAATCTTGATCGTTTAATTTTTAAGACAACACTTTTATAAAAGTGGAACATCAACTTTAAGATTGCCTTAACGATTATTACGTAATAGGAAATAATTAAAGTGCTCTTTTACGTCGCACATCGATCTCAATCGCTAAATCGTTACGCAAGAAAATCATCAGTTCGAAATTGAAGCAACGAGCGAGGCTCCGGCGGTTCAGCGTAAACAATAAAACAGCGAGCGGATAATCCAGCCTTCCACTGCACACCTCATTCGAGCCGGCTACTCCCGCGTTACGTACGGGCTCTCCCTCTCTCTCTTTTTTGCACTCTCGGGGGCCAACGAGCAAGCACCCGGGGGAATGCAGGCCGGCTAATAGAGATTCGCTTTCAGGAAAGTCAGCTCTTCCCTCTGATCCTCGTTATAAACGCTTTCATCGCACTCGCGCGCAAAACTGCCTCAATTAAGATTATACATTCAGATCGCCTCGGGTCAGGAGAAGAAAAATCCCGCGCGGATCTATTTCATTATCGCCTCTGCCGATCGCACGCTCGATTTAAGTCAGAAAGGGATCGTTTCGATTTCCCGAGCGGGGATAAGCGGCCCATGTGAGAGATAAGAGTAAGCCGGGATCTATAACGTATCTAGAAAACAGATGAGACAATATCGGCCGTGAAATTTTGGATAATTTTGCCTTGCGATTTGTAAGGATAAGTGGGTGCTTCGAAAGAATGGCTCAATGCAATCAGAGTTCGTAACGGCATTACCCTTAAGAATTTCAAAGTCGCGAGACAGGATATTTTCTTAATTAGAAACTTAGCTCGACTATCGTTAATTAAGAGAGAAAGAGCAGATTGTGATTCACTGCACTCTTAAGCTTCGTTCCTCGAGTCTATCAATTAAGGCTTTGATCGATAAGCTTTTTACGTAAGAAGCTATGTTAATAATCAGAGTACGTTATTCATCACAAAAGCATGTTATTTTCGGTAAGAAAGTAGAATAAACGCGCTTCATTATACCGTTTCGCGACGAGAGCGCCTCGTAATCGAGTGTATATACTGAGGGGAGTGTGGGAAGCAATATTCGAGTAGTCTACTCCGAAGGACTCGAGGAGGCGACTCTCTAGAAAATACCTCGCGTTCTCTCGCGCGTTCGCACCAGCTGAGCCAATCGCCGAGCTTGTATTCCCGCTTGATTGATGAGACCGTGATGAAATTCGTTTAGCTTTTTTTTCTCTCTCTCTCTCCCTCTCACTTGAACACTGAGTAAATTCTCACTGGCATCTGGAATTTATTTGAGATTGCGCCCTCTTCTCCCTTCCCTCTTTCTTACCTACATAATACAATTGTAGGGAATACCCTGAATATTTGGTTAATAAAGTTTGAAAGATACATTTTATTTACTTAATCAGCGGCAGGCTTCGACCTCGTGAAATTGAAATGAGGATCCGAAATTAATTAGAGGGAGGGAGTAACGATCCACGAGGACCATGAAAAAAGTGTATTTTTAATTCAGACTAATGTACATGAAAGTAGAATAAATCGCGTCTTCGTTTACTTTTAGCTGTTGAAGCAAAGCATAGGATGAAGATGATTTTTTGACACCAAAAAGCTGTTTGGAGATCAAATATTCTTAAGAGAAAATAAACATTAAAATTATTTAGCCCTGAAAGGGAAGGACAAAAATTAACGCTATACTTTGCTAAATAACGTAATATGTTCAAAGTAAATGTTTGTGAATATATCAGAGAAATTTCAAATTAAAATCATGTTTTAAATAATAATCTTTGCGAATAATAAATATTTTATTTAATATTGTATAATAGAACAAAAAAAGTTATGAGTATTTTAAAATTGATATCTTTTTATCATTGTGCGTCTAACCACACCCGGCTGTTACTACTTATTTCTATATCTATTATTGTCATATTTTACGTATTCAATAATCCTGAACACATCAATACATATATTTATGTATAATACGAATTATTTCATCTTTTAGTATACTAATTATATTTACTATATACTGTAATATTCCTCTACAGGAATTAATTAAATATTGTTTGTTAACGTACATCCCGCCAATGTTTGCTGGATTAAGTAAAGCTGCCTTACAAGCTCGTATGCTATCAGATCCATGGGCAAATAATGCTTAATGCTATGCCTCTCTGTTCAAATAGACAATACTGGCTTTGACTTCCTAAAATTTAGTAATAGTAATAATAATAATAATAAGAAGAATAATAATAATAATAATAATAGAGATAATAATTTTCCGGCATTTTTCTTTTTTGTACAGCGTTTTAGTGTGCTATTGTTGAAATAATTGTACTCTAAAACTGACTGTAATTATTATATTGTTATATGTAATTCTGGAATTCTAAATAAATAAAAAACTAATGATTAAATTATTTAAGAGTAAAATTTATCTACAAAAGAAAATGAAGATTTTTATTTATTACTACTTGTTCACAAATTAAATAAATAAAAATAATATTTCCAATTATAAAATGTGGTTGCAATACTATTCAAAATTAAATGAAAACAAATCGACTTATAAACAGTAAGGCCTCATATTTTTAATAACACAGTTCTTCTTCGCAGGTCTCAAACACAGACATTAAGCGCGGATGTATCGGAGTCTTCCTCCCTCAAAAAAAAAGAGAACTGAATTTCCAATGCACCGTTCTTGCATAAAAATGAAATGGATTGCACGTTTTACGTTCTCTGGCGTTTGCGCGCTCACGAATCTGTATTCATGGCACGTTATCGCACGCCGCGAATAATCTTGAAAACGTATTTTTTTTTCTTTTAGAAAAAGCTCGTGCTAAGTCTTATCTCCGGGAGACCGAGACCTTTTTCGCCAATACTCTCCGTACGAGCTGTACGAGGAAAGGAGGGAGAGGTGTGAGGGTGAACTGCAAAGCTTACGTTTATTGACCCTCCGAAGCACGCACACACATACTCGAATAATGACGCTTTTCCATTCGAGCGAGAAACCATCGAGTAGCATCCAGCTTTTCTTATTTCTCTTACGCTCAAGCCTGGGACAGGCGCACGCGCGCGCCAGCCAACTAAGCGCAGGAAGGAAGAGATGGACGCGCTGAATGGACGTTTTTACGGTAGGGGTAATGAGGGAAATAAACGCTCGATGCTCTCGATGAAAAGTTGGCAGAGTCTCTCGCGTGGCCATCCTTCGAGCACGCTTATTTTCCGTGTGAGCGTATATTTTCGTCTTCTTTGGATTTTCTTAACCCCGCGATCGTAAAACGAGGCGCACTTGTTGAGCCGGGCTTGTTATTAATTTCTACCTTCTCTACTCCGAAGACTATAGTGGTAACTTTATATATGTATATATACTCGCTCTCGCGAATTGCCAGTCCTTTAGATTCTCATGGCCCGTAATTGCAATAAAACTCTTCCGCCTCTTTTGTTTCTGCGTTTCGTCTTTTAATATCCTGCCCGCCCTGGGCACAGTGCTGGCTTTGCCTTTTCCATTGCTCACCTCAGAACGAGAGTCAGGCGCGAAGCAAACTTTATTAATTCTACACGCGGCTATTGTTAGCTCCGAGAATTACCTGATTTTTTAGCTTTGTTAATTGCTCCAGATATTTCCACGAAATGACTTACTGCTTAATTGCGCATTGTGGAGAAGTCTCTGAAAAGTTCATAAGAATACATTTATTTTATTATTAAAATTACTTTTTCCAGGTTAAACGTTTTAAAATAAATTTTTATTATCTTTTAATTACTGTTTCAATTGCTATTTCAATTTTAGTGGAAAAATAACTTTGTCTCTTAAATTTGTTATGATTTTTAAATTGAGAAACCTAATAACGCTTTCCAATTTATCTTTGACTGGATAAATTTGTCAATATATATTTAATTGTCGCAGAGGAATGTATATTTTATGAAACGATATGTCGAGGCGAATAAACGAAATCTATCGGGATCGAATTGTCACGGACGAGAGTGATACCTCCACATATTTTTTCAGGCGTCTCTCTTTCATTTCAATTCGTCGTCACCTAAATTGGTAAATCGTTGCTTAGAGCAATATATCGTGATAGTTTCATCGATTGCAATAGATTCTAATTTATATTTCGCCGAATACGAAACAATACTACAATACTACGTCATCGATATTGGATTTTGGCACTGAGCTGGATGTTTGTCAAGGATTCAGTCATGATTTTTCCGGTCCGATATTGCAGCATAAAGATTACTCCACATACACTCTGAAATGATTTATCATGAAAAGTTTTGAGCACTCCTATAACAATAACAGACGGATCTACGTTTCAAGAGAGATTGCGGTTAACCCAATTATCCTCAACATAAATCTTTTTATACGATTTAAGTGAGCTTACAGTTTCTTGAGGTAAATCTACCAATTAAAGGGATTAAAAAGTCCGAAAATTGAGTTCCCGCAATTACAAATCTTTATAGAATTATCTTTTAAATACGATAATAACAAAACCTTAAATCCGTAGAAGACTTTAAACTTTATCTCCGTTTTTAGATTTTATTTATTTTAGTTTATTTTTTCACTTTTAAATCCATTAGCTTTCCGTTCGGAATCGCGCTTTTTGAGGTTAAAATTCCCGGGATAGAGTACTTTCTTTCTTTTTTTTTTTTTTTCAAATTAATTCCACTCTACTTCAACAAATAAAGTAAAAGGTTAAAGCACGTAACGAATATATTGTTCGAGAAAAGTGTTTTCATTTTATTTTTTTTCATATCTATTTTGCTTTCGAAAATAGTGTTATATTACTTTTTCGAATAATAGTAACTATAATTCGCGGTCGAAAATGAAGACTTGAAGTAAAAATACCACCCTATTGTTTTGGCGTTTGAAAGCCAACGCGCGCTTCTACTCAAGGATTAATGAGGGCAGCTATTCAGCGAATTCTTCGTTGTAGCCTCGAGCATTTTTTCGTCTTAAGGACTAAGAAAAGCCCTGAGGAAAATCAGATAATCAAAAAAATCCATTAGAGGGTGAAAATGCGATCAATTTGTTTTGCATTTTGCATTGAATCCATTTATGATGATTGGTAAAGTTTGTCCAAAAATTGAAGACGCAATGTGAAGAAGCAAATAACCGTATGATAATGTAATCTATTTTGCATCTGAATTTTATACTCCAAGTAGGTAATTAGATTACAAAGATTCTCAGAAAAGTTTTCTTTTATCTTTTATACAGCTCTTCTTTTAAAAACTTCATGGAAATGCAATCACTGGTCTACAAAGTGAAATTGAAATGTTAAGCCATTGCTGCACAAAGCGCGGAGCGCCGTAACAATTATTGGTACACTCAGTTTTATCTTAGATTTCTCGCGCTGCTCTGCCCATATCGCGAGACAAAGAGGCTCGATCTTACGGGGCTTGTTTCGCGCTGGCTGCAGTTAGATTGCAGCTGCAATTGCTCCGTTGGAGCAATTGGGTAAATCTTTTCCGGCAAAATGCCATGTTAGGAGGCACCGTGGAAACGAAATTGCCTTGCACACGAACAAAATGAGAGCTCTTTTTCTTCTTTAAGCTGAGATATTTTTCAAGCCGTTTATTTTACTTATTTTACTTATTCAACAGCTCTGTGCGGTAATAAGTCTGGGAGTATAGATCGAAAATTCATCTTTTGTAAAATAAGCTTAAAAAAGTTATTGGATGAATTTCTGTTGAAAATGACACTAATCTTCTTCAACGTTTCAAATTGAAATTAAAGACCGTGATTGGCATTAACATTAAGCAAAATACTTGCAATAAAGAATATCAATATTTTTATTTCAATTAAGATTTTTAAGAGAAATTCAGTGTTGTTTAGATCTACTACAGATAATTTTGTTAAAAAGTGAAACGTATCGGAAACTAATGTTATATAATGAATATAAATGGTACATTATTTTTTGTATCTTTTGCATGACCTAGGCTATTTCTTTTTTTTTCTCATCCATGCAACAAGAGAAGAAAGTTGTGCACTTTAGCGTAGTTGCCAAAATGAAAAAAAAAAACCTTATTCCTCTAAACACAGGAGAAACCCTTTTTAGCCACTGCGGACTCAACAAGCTACTTTTATTCTTAGCTTGAAAACTAGAAAATTATAATTTTGACTTATGAGTGTCGAAAACAGTATACAAACCACGAAAAAAGCTGTACAAAAAAGGATCTGACTCGTTTTGAATACTACAGCTTCGCTTAAAATAGCTAATTTTCTCTTCTTGCTGCATAATGTAATGTTTTTAAACTAAAAAAATTATATATATACGTACGCGTGTAAGTGACAATTGCATGCTTTAACATTAGTTCTAACTTTACTCAGATGATAAGCTATGCATGTGCGAGAATTACCTAATTCGCGCACTTTGCATCGTAATATACTATTTTATAACTTACTGTAGATTCTCGTTAAGAGCACATCTCATTCTGCTTAAAACTTTCGTTGGAATAGCAGCTCGAAGTTTCCAGTTAAGTTATGCCTAAGACTTCCGGAAGTACTTAAGCGACAGGAGCGATCAGGAATCTAATCAATAGCCACACCCTTATGGCTGGGCATCTTCCTTGAATTGATATAGTCAAAGTAGGGGGTTGACCTCGAAAATTCAACACACGAATATAACTAACGACGATCTAATTTCCGGTCCAAAACCTTATTTAAATACAACTTATATTTATAACGCTTCAGAATCGTATTATTAAACAACATGCTGAACAATCTCGCTAAAAGCTACGCAAGTTGTTCACAGGGGAGGCCAAAAATGTGATCCTAATATCTCATATAGGGGCGTGGAGGATCTGATTTCTTTTGATTGATAAGGGTCTAATAAGGCACGTAGCTGCGCGCATTTCATGGCTCAGCGGCTTCTCTGCCAGTCCATATAGGCATAGCCCGCGTAAACGCGTACTTCTTACTTTTGCGCGCGAGCTCCAAGAAGGCAGTGGCAAAGCAATGGCCATCCCTCACTATACACATGAGGGGGAGCCTGGCTCCGGGCTACAAAGAGGCGTATCCACTTCGTCTGCTCTCGTACTCGTTGATCCGAAATGCTGCTTAACTTAACAAATCGACCAAGTTGTGAGCAAGCGCGCCTATACTCTACGTCTTCCCTCGAAGAATGTTCTTCTGCCGGTACATTAATTTTACTCTTAACTTTTAGACATACAGCGCGTGGTACCAGTATTGTTCGAGCTATCCTTAATGGCCCTAAATTCAATTTATCATAACGCATGGAGTCAATGAAAACTACCATTTGTTTTTTAATTTATAGTAAGTTTAACGACGATTTGAGTTGTCGCTTGCCTCTATAAAAATTGTTAAATACTCTATGAATTTCCTGTATTTCACTCGCACTATTTTTATTTGACGGTTTGTTTGGCTTTCAACATGAGCAAGTAAAAAAGGCGTAAATGTAGCGTGAACATACAGATAAAAGCTTTTTGTTTTTCAAGAAAAATAAACAATTTATATTTTTACATCAAGATTTTATTTTTTATAATTGTTTGGACAAAACAAAAAGCAAAAATAACAAAAACGATAGTGTTAACACTCACAAAACAAACTTTGGTTTATGCCGCCACGAAAATCCGCCGAATGATTACACCACATATCAGTCTCAAGGAAGCAGCAAATAGAATTTGACGACGTGCGCTCGCGAAGTGTCGTCATTCAAGTTTCACGAGTCTGGAGAATCGTCGCGTCTTTCCGTGCAACGCACACACGCACACACGTACACACACACGTACACACACATACATACACACACACACACTCACACACACACACACACACACGCACACACACACACACATAGAGAGAGAAAGAGAGAGAGAGAGATATCTTCCTGCATCCTGAGGGAGAGCTTTGCTTCGCTTTGCTTCGCCTCGCTTCGGCACGCGAAATCTTGCAGAATCATCATCCAGCAGATCTGCTCTCGAGAGTGATTGCACAGAGACGCTCGAGCGCGGATCGATGCATCTTCGTGATGCAAATAGGCTTACTTACGTGAGACGAATGAATTCACAAGTCTGAATTCCTCGTGCTAAAGATGAAGACGAGATGCACGTGCCGCGTTGCCAAAGGTATGCATTTACATTCTACCTATAGATGTAAGCTGAAATTCAAAGCTCTTGGAAATCAGGTGAAAGGTTAATTATTTTCGTGATATAAATTTCTCTTTAAAGAGAGATGTTTCTCCGCTTTTATGTAGCTAAATTTAGCTGGCGGAGTTTCGTTTCCCGGTAAGTTTAATATAAACGTCGCAGCAGAAAAAAAAAGAGTGAGAGAGAATCTAGAACTTTGTGCTTATAAGGATCTCGTTTCTTTTATTTCAAGCGGTATTTGAAATACCAGATTCGCCACCTGCGCGCACTTTTGCTTTTTCCCCCTTGGCTGCGCGTCAGGAAATCATAAATATTGTAATTGGCATTGCAGCTCGGGGAGTATATAATTCGCCCCTGGGATTTTTATAAATGGATACAGTACGCTTACGCCTAGTCGGCCAAGAGTGAAATATAGACGGTTCAAAAATGCATTAATGCGCCACGTGGGCTCATAAAAATCTCATTACTCCAAGGGACATTAATTACGAAAACTTTAACGATAACAGTTGAGAATTGTGAAAAACTTAAAGTCGCCGCTCGATTATACCGTTCTAATAACGAACTTTTACGATTATTGCCGGGACGCCGCTTTGCGAATCTCGATTCGCCTGAGTTTCACGCAGTTATACCGTTAAAATTAATAATTGAATTTTCAAAATTACACCTTGCGCAATAAACTAAGCTGGAAGAAATTTGTTACAACTTCGATTATTTCGAACGGAAAATATCAATAACCCGGGATATTTCTGCAAATAAAACTGTATCCGATTACGCTTGAAACGATCTAGCCGCATAATATCGCGTGCTCGGTAAACCGCAGCTCGTTACCTAGCCTTAATAAAACGCCACTTTTCCCGCAAATATTCCGCATCAGCGCGTTACGCTTAATCAACAAACTTTAAAATTCCAGATGCAAAATTATGCAATCAGTGCGGTAAGATCACGGCGCCCCGGCAATTCTTTTTCCACCCTCGCTGAGAGCTCCGTAGCCCTTCCTGCGTCTTATCCGGTCCGAGCTCAGTCGTCGGGGCTCAGTCGGGGCTCGCGGCCGAACAATGCCGGAATTATGCGCCGTCGGAAATCTTATAATGCGGATTCTCGCGATTCAAGGTGTAAAATGAAAAAGGCGAATAGCCGCAGAAAGAAAGCCGGCTGCACGCGAGAGAGCCCGGAGTAACGCACATCAGGGAGGGAAAAAAAAGGGAAGAGATATAAAGGGAAACCGAGTGGGAGTCGGAAAGTGCGAAGAAAAGGATAGGAAGGAGCGAAGGCTGCGTCTGCAGTGGGCGAGATAGAGAGAAGGTAGGGTGAGCTGCTAGAGAGGTAAGGTGATTTCACGCCAGGATGCTTTCAGGCCAGTGCTTGTGCGCGACGCAAAAATAAAGTCTCACGGGTCGCTGGCATTTAAACGAAATCGCCGCTCAATATATCAACTGGCCTGGGAGTAATCGAAACCCTCCGCGGAATATTATAAATCGCGCGATTCGCGCTTTACTACCGCTGTCCCGGATAGCTGCCCACGCGCTCTCGGGCGCTGCAAAGCCCTCAGCCAGACCGCGCGCACGGAAGCTACGTGGCACAACAAATTCCCTCTCAACTTTTTGCTCGCGTGCAGCTAAAGCTGCGTGGCGCAAAAGCCAAGCGCTAATAGCCGGCGACAAGTCGACTCGGCACCCTTTTTGCGCACGACAGGGTTTTAGGGCTTTTGTATGTTTTATTTGGAATTTTATATTTTTTTTTTCGAAAATTAACTTAATTAGCTCTATGTTTACATTTTTTGAGTAGCACTTTCCAGTTTTAGTAAATATTTAATTTCGCTTCGTTGTTATAACGTCTAATAATCCTGACTTCATTATTTTAATTGGTGGGGTAGCATTTGTTAAGCGAATTCAGATTGCGTGAAATGAATGCGAAATATGAAAACGGCTTTTAGATGGCTTTCGTATCAATTACGACCAAAACCGCCCATTTTACTCCGAACCTTTCAAGCGAATATTATAGTCTATTCATTGCGATGTTTCTACGCAATAGGTCTCGGCTTTTTAAAAACACATAGATGTGATAACAAAATTATTTATAATTTTAAAAAAACAAAAAACCCCCCCCCCCCCCGCACCAAAAAAAATAAAAATAAATAATAATAAAAATAATGCAAAAATCACGGAAAATTAAAAATAAATATCGTAATTTGAGTAAATTTAACGGTTATTATCATAATTATTTGAAACGTAAAGTGAATACGCTCAAAGATTATTTCTGTATTTTCTGCGTGATACTTCAGTCATACACTGTGCCACTTTTAGCGCGAAAACCGTTGAAATTATTGAATAAATGCAATAAAAGCCAAAATGTATCAAATTATTTTACATTACGTCGTAATTTCTGCTAAAATATATATATATTACCGGTAAATGGATGAAGGTAGATAAACGTAAAAATGAGAAAGCTTTTTATGGATAATTAAGTTAAAAATTAAACAAGAGCGTTTCTGATCAAAATAAAACCAGCTTTGAATAAAAAAGTTAATCAATTAATAACGGATTTAATGTCATTATCAACTATGGTTTTAATATTGTTTGATTAAAGAGAGCTCTGAGATTAAAACATGTTATAATGCCGAAAACCTTGTTAGAACTCAAATCAGTTCCGTCAGGAGGACGGATGTAATAGCAAACCGATAAACCGTCGTAATTCGATCGGTTCACATACACAACCACAATGATAGTCGTTAAGACTAACCTGGGGGATGCGGAAGAGCCTAAGGAGATTGGCCACTTGTATGGAGGTGACAGAGCTTGCTGCGCCAACGACCCCGCTAATCACTTTCCTAACGGCCGTTTTATTGCAGTGATACTCAGCGCCGTCGATGTTACTTATGGAACCTGAAACAGCAAGACAGTCTCTATTAGTATCAGTCGTCCATCAAGAGTGACTTTTAATAATTTGCTTTATACCGGGCGAAAAATTCTTTATAAACGTCGGAAGCGTAGTATCGGCGCTCTGTGTAATTAAGAAGGTGCTAGTGATGCATTACGAGAGTAATTATTGGTCTATTAGAATCACTCGGAATTGCTTTTACTCGATGCGCAACCTTGATAATGGTGTGCTTTCGAGCTTTTCAAATTAAACGCTTCGACGAACTCTTTTCGGGCTTAGTTTTCTTTTAAATTTACTGATCGAATCTATGCGTCTCTAAATCAAACGTGCAAAAAGATTCTACTTTTTTCCTCATATTTATAATAAAAAATTTAACGCACTTTAAATGTTACGTGACATTTGTTCATTAATATATAATTAAGAAAATTCAATTTTGGACTTGTGACTACAATTTAAAAGCGATTCAGAAAGCGTTTGAGAATTTTTCTAAAAAAAAGTTGAGAGCGAAGGACGCTGCCCACATTTGAATTTTTCATAAATGATGAATTTTAAGTTTTTAGCAGATTTAGCTTCATAACTACTACTGGGCTGGTAACAACGTACAATTGTATGCAGCTATTCCTTCCTTTTTGATGTACTAAAAAAATTCAAAATGTTTTCAAAGAAAATTTACTATAAATTGATAAAATATGATATAAAAACATTTCTTTATAGTTTTAAAACTTCACAGTTTTAAAATTTTATAAATTTATATTAAGTCGATCTAAAATTTAATTGCTTGATAAATTGTTTAATTAGTAGAAAATCTGTCATTATCTAAATTAATACGCATCAATAATATTCAAACCCGATCTGGTTTATTGTTCAATTATCATTTACAATGCATGACATATATATGCATCCGTGTATATGTATTAACAGAATTTAAATGCAATTTATTTTCCACGAAAATTAATTGCTTATTCAACTGCGTTGTAAGAGATAATAAACCATACCTATTTTGAATTGCTCTGTTTACGAATTATCTTTTCCATCACTTCATTATATTAAAATATTCACAACAGTAAATCTCAAATTGAATTGGCTAAAGTATTATAAACTCCTATTTAGCTCTATTATGGGTAGAATGAATCGGCTTAATAACGTTTAATTTACAATAATGTAATAAATAGTGATAAATTTATGTTTAATTTTAATTTCTGATATTCTGAAAATTACAATAAAATAAATTGTTACAATATTATGTATACCTTGAAATTTAAATTTAGAAAATTAAATTTATAAAGTAGTCTACTACTTTTTATACTAACGTACATAATCGAAAGAAAATTTTAGTGTGTTGAGCCTTATTATAAAAATTTTATTAGATCCTAGATAAGCCGCCGTTAGAGCCTAATAAACTGACACAATTATATTAATAATGAGGCAATTTTTTATTTAGAAATTAGTAAATCAAAATGCCATATATTTCATTAAAATATACATCAACATGATCCTTAATTTTTTAAGAGTTTTAAAAACTTGTTCTTCAAATAATTCTTCCAACAAATCACATAATTGAAGAAAACTTAGCGGCGCAATTAAATTTGAGCTCTTATTCCAGGAAGAAAGTTATGTTTTCACAAAGGCAACAAATCATCTCGTCGACCAAGTGGTGCCGGTGTAATTCTGCTAAATTAGCCTTCTCTGTAACGAACTTCGTTTCACATATTTCAGTCCTTCGCGCGGTAAATAATAAACCGGCGAGGGGCGGACTTAGTACGTCAAAAGAAGATTCACGTAACTGAAGAAACTTTTCCCGCCCCGCGTACCAGTGTAAATTGTTTCGCCAAACAAATACTACAAGTTCCCGACTCCGAGGGAAGCATGTCGGAGTCACTGCGCATTGTAAAATATAACCGTAGTTAAGGAGCACGGAGATTAAGGTACCCGCATTTAACTCTATGATAATTCTTTTGTTTTTTTAGTCACGCGATAAGAACCTTTATCTCTCACCTAATAATATATCATTTGAGGAGATTAGTTACCAATTCATTTATTTAGTCAATAATAAATTGTTTTAACAGATTTAATATAGTTTTTAATAATTGGATACATAATGTAATATATTGCAAATACTTTCATGAGTTAGATTTGCATAGATTGTAAGCAAACAAGTCTTGCAACTAGTCTCATCCGTATAAACAATGTTAAAGAAATTTTATCTCTATGCTAATAAAGTGAATGAAAAAAGTTATTGTATTTTAAACTTTAAGCAAACAAGTCTTACAACTAGTGTCATCTGTATAAACAATGCTAAAGAAATTGTATCTCTATGCTAATAAAATAAATAAAAAAAAGTTAATGTATTTTAAACTCAAAGTGAAATTCGAGGTTCACTCTAACATATCAAAGTTTTGATCCATTTCCCATCAATCTAATTGTAAGCCTAACTCTCCTTCTAAGCCTAACTAGCGAAACTGTAAGAGGGATTGCTCGAGATACTTAATAAACTATTTCTAAAGACAATAAGCTGCGCTTAAATTAAAAGTTAGAAAAAGAAACCGCCAGATCATTACGAAGAGTGCATTCAACAAGTTGACCGAAACTCTTAGCCGCTTGGCAGTTAATTAAGCTCGGCCGGGCGCGCGCGCTCATTTGCGCTTGCGATCGCGTTAAAGCAAACAAAAGTATCCTGTTCTCTCCTCTGTCTACTGACGCTTAAAGTTCTTGGATTCGCACAACAGAGCCTCGCGCCATCTGTCGCTCACAGCGGGGGTATAGCCTGTAATCGCTCTAAAGCTCCCTCCTCGCTCGTCTTGATCCTCGCGCTCAAACACAAACTCGTGGTAAAATTGATATGGTAATTCGGTGTGATCAATTGGGTTCGCGCCGGCATCCTCATTAATCAGTTTATGCTAATACGTAGTAGTCTGGCTAACGCGACAAATGTAGAGATATTTTCACGGGTAAGCAAAAGTACGACGGAGAAAGACGAATAGGTAGGTAGAGCGAGAAAGAGAAAGAGGAGAGAGGCAGGTAAAGAATGAGAATGAGACGAAGAACTAGAAATAGCAAGAGAGAGAGAGAGAGAGTGAGAGTGTCAAAGGGAGAAATAGAGAGATGTAGAGAGATATAGAGGGGTGTAGAGAGAAATAGACAAAGAAAGAGAGAGAGAGAGAGAGAGGGGGGAGAGAGAGAGAGAGTGAGGGAGACAGATAGAGACAGACAGAGAGCGACGGAGACAGAGTGGAAGCAAGAACGTGGAGAAGTTTGGCTGTTGTAGTTGCGGGTAAAGTTTGCGGCAGCCGTGTCGGCAGATGCGCGACGACCAGAAGCTTAGTAGAGCGAGAGAGAGATTGCTGAAAAAGAAGTTTCATCTTAGGCTCGTTACGTGTGCGTGTGCGTGTGCGTGTGCTTGTAGATAAGTGTACTGAACGATGGGAAAGTTTATTGGCAAAGCGCGCGCTCCTGCAGCGGCTTGGCTAGCTCAAAATTAGTTAGCTTGATTAAATTACGAGAATAGAGTTGTGATACTTCCAGCCGACAAATTAAATTTTCATCTAAACTTTTTAAAATCGATTACAAGCCCGCAACGTCAAACTTTTGGCCAGAATTGCTCTTTGGACTCGTGGGCGGAAGAAAATGAAAATGCTCGCGTCAGCAAATTAATAGCTTTGAATATGTATGATGGATCCTTTTGGGCTCCTAAAGATAGCGTTCTGTGGTATGATGGACAATAAAATTCTTGTTGAATATGGAATTTTATTCTATTGCATATTAATATGCTATGAGATAAAATGAAGTGCATATTTTCAAGTTAACTAATAAAATACTAAAAGTTTAAGAAACGTAACAATATGAATTTAAAATTGTTTTTTTCAAATAGACTACTTTTTATATACAATATAACCATTACAAGTAACAAAATATTGTTATGAAATGATTATAATAAATTTTCTTATTCGAATTGAAAAACTTTAAAATTGAAAGATTTGATTACATCAATACAAATCTTGGGTGTCAAGCAAGATTTTACATTTTTATCAGAAAATAGATTTAATATTTAGTTACAAATACCAACATAAAATTTGTGGATAGAAATACGTGTTAATCAATGATTCACAAAAAAATAAGTGACGTATGTACAGTCACGTGAACGTATATTTCAAGCAATTTGCTTTTCAATTATTGAAAATTGAATATGCATAGCTCGACTTATGGAAAAAAATATCCAGTATACACACCGGACATCTCAATTCTTTTTGAAGCTTCTTTTTTGAAATGACAAACGTGACTTTTCAAACGTGCAAACATATAGGGCTGTCTCCAGCACCTGTTGAATTAAGCTTATCGTCGAGTATTCTGTCTACATACTTGTACGTGGTAAAGCAGCGAAAAAGTAGCTCTAGCTCGTGAAAAGTTTTCCTTACTTAGGCGGCGCCATTGAGTTTCAGTTTCACGTTCAAATGTGTACTTGAAATTTACATGCGGAACTCTTGTAACTTGTTTTCTGCTCTCCTAGGACGTACAATTCAGCGGCAATACAAAAATAAAGTTCACTAGTACTGAAGAAACCCGATCTTCGAGATTACATTAAATATGAAACAATAGTTTGTAATAAGTTAGTTTATTCAATGGAATAGAATATTCTTACAAAATAATAATAAAATTCTTTTTATTGTCAAATAATTTAAAAGCATTTATATAGAATATACTTGTGAACAATAAATTACGACCGTCATTTAATGAACGAATTTAATTTGATTTTGTAAATTAATTTAGTCGCGAATATTAAATTACCTTGGTGAAATTCGGATATTTTTGTCGTATCGCTTTTCTCAATATAAATTAGCAATTTTGCTAAAACACTCAGAAAAAAGCTAAATACTATGAAGAAGTATAAACTGTTTTTAAATATTGAATCTAATTTTTATTATTAAATAATATTGTAATAAAGTATTTATTAAAATTGAACAAAGAATTTTATATATCATAAAGAATTGTATAGAATGATTATCGAATATTTTATAAACTAAAAATTAAATCTCAGATTATCCACAGAAAGGATTTTAACATTGTTTCATTTCCCGGAGAGGATATAAAGTGCTAACACATTTTCTGCATCAGTGATGCTACGAGATTAATTAAATTTTTTACGTATCAAATATTTTTTTGAAACGAACTTACTTTTTTATAGAGCTTGAACATCTAAATTTCTTTGCTACTTAAAACTTTTAAAATCTATTAGCCTTTATAATAAAAATGTATCAAGATGCTAATTAAGCTAAAAGCTTTGATAGCTTTCGACACTCAAGCGTGTAAAAAAAACTAATTGTCGGTGGTTTAAGTTAAACAAGTACGAAAGAAAAACCACAAGAATCAATATTAGCATGCAGGTAATTACTTAATCTGGTGGCATGCTTTAAATAATTTGATCGCGTGCCGCAATCCAAAAGTATCGCGTGAAACGCCCGTTTGTTCTAAATCTTTCTTTAATTCAAAATTACGTCTTTTCCGAATGTGAGGTACTATTTTTCTCGCCTAGCGTACTGAATTTTCGCGGTTAATTACGTAGCAACGAAAAGTGCAAACAGTGTTACGACATAATTCGTCTCGAGAAAAAATAAGCCGATATCACGTGCATGTTAATGCCACGCTCCCTCACGTTGTGGGCGTTTCAATCTTCATTTTCAGATAACAGAGTAATTTCGTAATTGTAATTTTTTAAATACATTTTCTTTTATATTAGTTGAATACTTTTAATAATGAAATGCACTTTTTTCATTAAACTGATGTAATGTTAAAATTAATGAGTTTTAATAAACAAATTTTTTTTATTTAATAAATTTTGTCTAATTAGCAACAAATTATAAGGTGAAAGTGCATCTAATCTTAATCCTTATATAAATTATACTAGATTAAAATTTTTAATGACTATGGAGAATGTCAGTCTGACCATATCTGTGTGTTTCTACTAGAACTTATTTTTTATATTCATATATATATATAAAGTTTAAGTAGAAACACGCGCATATAGTCAGACAACCATCTTCAGTCAGATTCTGTTTTACACTGAATATTTATAATGTATATTATATTATAAGGTTATGTAGGAAATATAATAAAGTTATTCTTAGGAAATTCTTTAATCAAACTGTTCTAATTAAAAAAGGAATTTTTTTATTTTATCATTTGCAAAGATCGATTTGAATTATAACAATTTTTTTTTTTTTACAACTTTCATCAAACTTATGTCTGTCGAGTTTCCTCAATCACCTGCATTTTTAAAAAATAAAGTACCATCAACCCCCCCTATAAAAGCTCTCCGTCCCTCATCCACAATTTAGCGTTCCACCTTAAGATTCGTGCTTTTCCGAACAGAAAAGAGGGTCAAGTTCTGGCAGTAAGTTTGTTCGACTCAGCTCCCCAGCGCAACTTTCCTCTCTGGTGTAAATACCCTAAGGGTGATTATAGCCATTACATCATCTCTCCTGACGAGCTTCAGTGCGTGCACTCGGTCCATTATATTCACGCACGAATATAGATTGAAGCCTCTGTATTCAAGCTCGGAGAGAGCTGCATGAATAAGCACTTAATGCATTCTCTCGTGTGCAGCAGTGCTTGTCCTCCCTTAAATGAGATCGTAAGCAGATTCGCGCGAACGAGTTCAATAACGTCTGCATAATCTTCTCTCGGCTCTATCTTTATATTATATATAGAACAAGAAAATGAGAGAGAAAGTGAGAGAGTAAACTTGCATATATATATACATAGTAATTCCATTGTACAACGTAGCAAGTTCGTGATTGCTTTAATGATGGGGAAAGAGTTGCGATCGCCTAGCGGCACCTGACGTGTCTTCCTGATTTCCCACGCGGCCCTGTCACTCCCCTCCCCCCTTTTGTGTCCGAGCGCGACAGTCGCTCCCAGGAATCGCAGCCTCGTAATCTGCGGCATCTAATGCCAGCCCCACTGCATGCATCACTTATATCATCGGCTCACGCAAATGCGTCCGTACGGCTATGCAAGCCGAGCCAGCTAACCACTGGCTTCGCTCCAGCTTTTTGTTCTCTTTCTTTCTTTTTTTTTCTTTTTTTTAGATATACCACTGAGGGGGAAAGACAATGGGCGAACGTAGAAGGATGCGTTCCAGTCACGTTATTGTTTTCTTGGAAACGCGCGCACCAGCCGCTCGTTTGATCCGGAGCTGAGCTTAGCATATATACGGAGGCGCGAGCGTGCTAACTACTGTTTATGCTTGAAATGAGCAGGCTATGTTTGTGCTTTCTTCGTTCTATTTTCTTTGATCGTAAAAATTGTTTTTCCCCCGTCGCTGTGTTATGAGTTTTAATGGAATTTCTCTGATTGGTTCTTTGATACGTCGAAATTAGAAAACGTATAGCGATGGCGATTGCGTAATAGTAGAGAGTCTTTGAGTTTGAAAGAAATTTCGAAAAGTTTTTTGTAAAATAGGATTTAATGGAAAATTTGCGCTTTTTAGAATTTATTCAATCGTTTCTTTGATACGTGAAAGT
>JAPYZA010000992.1:0-72518 GCA_030522685.1 Eupelmus azureus | reverse complement strand
GTGTGTGTGTGTCTACGTATCCGCCGCGCGTCACACCCAAGCTGCTGTTACTGCAAATACAACACACAAACACAAACGCACACACACACACTTAGGTACACCCAAACAAAAGGTCGGCCATTAGAGCAACGCAAACAAACAAAGACGCATTATCAGCCAAAGTCCGTCACGTTATTTTCGTAACGTGCGCTCGCTTAACCCAAATCCGTCTCCCCCTTGACAGATGCCCGAGTAAGAGAAAGAGAGAGTAGAGAGAGAGAAAAAGAGAGAGAGAGAGAGAGAGAGAGAGAGAGAGAGAGAGAGAGAGAGCGGTGCACCGCGCGTGCGGGTGCTGATTTTAGGTGAGGCAAGAGCTCGCCTCAAGCCAGAAGCGAGTGCGAATCCTTCGCTAATCGAGGCAAGTACGAGCGGTCTGTTAATTGTTCGGGGGCCAATGCATTTTTCAACGGGCCAACGCCGCCGAGTTGTGTTTAATGAATTGGATGAGGGTACAACGGGATGGAATTCTTGATGAGTTTTTATGTGGAGTTGAGGGGATATTTTTATAAATTAAAGATCTCGAGTTCTTGGCGATGAGGCCGCTCTGCGTTCCCTTTTATTAGAGCTTCTCTTTCTGGATCTACTTCGCGAATCGTCGAGGATAATGTGTTATTTTAATAAAACATTTTAATGTGCGCTAAATAATTTTGACTTTTATTAATTCAAAAGGATCATATAAAAAATGTTTGAGAACATATATGAGAATAATATGCTATGTATTAATGAAATGAAATTATTCAAAAGCTGTTGCAGCGTATTTTTTAGGTAATAGAGTCACTTCATCAGTGCCCACCCAGGTATCACGAGTGACTGTATTATAAAAACTATTAAATAAAATATTTTTTTATTGTTTTTAAACTGTCAATGTTGGATTTTAGTTAAAATGTTAAATTTAAAAAAAGTATCATTTGAATGTTTGGTAATTACTAAATTCTTAATTAAAATATTGAAAAATTCAAAAGACCTGGTCATTGATTGGTAAAGTTATCTTAACAACAATTTTTTATTTAAAAGTTTTATTGAATCTAGTACAATTAACTTTTTATTATAAAATGTTTTTTAATAAATATTATGCGTACAGATGTGTACATAAATTTTTTCTTGTGAGTAATAAAATATAGTTGTCCCTAGCTTTACATTTTTATGATTGTCCCTGGCTATACAGTTTTATAATTATGATTTACTGAAACTTACAAGTTACAAGTACAATTTGGTTTTAAAAATAACTCGTTTATTTCTTTTATTTCTTTAATAAATCTCGAACTAACTTAACAATAACAACTTGAGGAAATTATAGCCATAAAAATATGCAATTATATACAAAATAAATAGAATTTGCTATTGGTTCGATGCAGTGATTTAAAGTAAATAAATAAATATATTTTTTTATTTCTTTGTTTTTTTCGTAAATGTTTTTGATAGAAACACAGTATTAGTATGACAAAAATAGTAAAACAAATAAAAATCACATTTATATAGAAAATAATATACAAATATACAATATGTCTAAAGAGTGCCTAAATTGGGTCGTTTCTAAATTGAAATACCATCCTCACTTAACGTTATGGTGGTCCAAGTTTTTCAGATAATTTTTTGTATAAGAACTAATAAAATAATAAAATCTACAATCTTTTTCTGTATTAAAGTTTCATTTTTATAAGACTTTTATACTTATTTTATTGTTATTAGCATTATACGCGTTATTCTTTAAATAGATTTTATTGATTTCGTAAGTAAAATAAATGGAAACAAAAATGTTTTACTCACAGACGTATGTTTATACGATCTTATAAACAAATGCAAACGTACCAAAATGCTTAAAATAACATCACTAGGAAAATAATATTTTCAGACTCGTGAAGTTTCAAAGCCTGATTGAAAGATTCAACCATTTCGCGCTTTTCGCATAAACATTTTACAGAAACAAATATTATTTTGAAAATCTAAATTTTATTATAATATTACTATTTTCAAAAAATTAATAAATAATGTTTTAAATATAATAATAGATAATTCGTGGTATCGCAAATCTGTACTTGGTTTATTACGCGTTGTAATGTTAACAATATTAATATTACAACATTGAACAAAATAAATATTTGTTACTGTACTCTATTAAAACCTGAACAATTATAAAAGTGTGTTTACGATAGAATAACAAACACTAGCTTTCAACTATATTATCATCGAAAATAATTTACTCCAATTGGCCAACAAAACTAGTTTTAGCAAACAGTAAAATATTGGAATCAATTAAAAGAATAAATTTGACCTTTTGTTAGTCAGTTAAAGACTATGCTTTTGATGTCCAGGATACATAAACCATAAACGAGGCGTGACAATACCTTTGTATATTAGGATTGATTTCAAGCGAGAATATAAATTGATGGGAGTTTTTGGCCTCGTGCCGCATCGCTATTAGTTTACGTAACGTTTTTTTTCCTGATCGAGAATAGATGGTCAGAGCTGACGTTGAAAAATGTTTCGCTTCATTCAATGGCCCGTATGTAAAAGTGATTATATTGCATCAAATTTCTTTTGATTCAAACAACAATGATTTTCACTTTCCATTCCCAGTTTTTTAATGAATTTATTTAACTTATAAAACGATTACTAATGAAAATAAAATAAAAATACTTTAAAATTTTTAACAATAAACGCAAGTCAAGTAAAACTTTACGTTTCAAGCTACCCTAGCCATTTTTAGCAGATCCCGAATGTAATTATATGCAAGCTTATATATATTATATAATTGCATTTGTAGTTCGTGATGAATTCTAGTTGACCGACTGTATAAATCAATTATTCACGCGCACAAACTAATTTAGTGTTATGCATATTGACCACGCGTTTATTTTAACTCAGCACGAGCGCGCCATTCACGGACAAGGCTAAAACCGCACGTGTGTTTGTCTGACCTAAACTAGTAGCTTAAAGTAAATTATTTTGACTAATATTACAAGTACAAGACAATGAGTATACGCACATATATATTTTGATGGATATGTCGTAGTTATGTTTGACGATTATTTTAATTTCTTATCACTTCGTTTGTAAAAGCTGATGCTGCAACTTTTTGATTTTGATGTTGAAAAGCTAATGGTTGCAAGAAAATGATTGTAATAAACGCGCTTTGATGTCGGTGTAAACAAATTTTTTTGCTATAAGGGGGAAACTGTCAAAAATCAATTTACTGACGAATATTGATTTATGTTTAATATTTCAATTTTTAATTTTAATTAAAAAATGTAATTAAATAACCAATTAAAAAACTAATTTAAAAAATACGTTTCTTTTTAAATGTCAGCTACAGAGTTTGTAATAAGTTTGTACAGTGTTCTGTATAAGTTAGGTATTTTTTAAGAAAAAATAATTTTATTCATAAGACATTTTATAATTACTTAATTATAATGCTTTTCTAAACATATAGCTATATAAAAAAAGTAACATAGACCAAAAAGCTATGTATAACTTCATGAAGCTCTCGCATCCACTAAACCAAACTAATATTACTCCCAAAAAACCATCAAACAAACCTCGCCCAAACCACTCGCAACATTTTCAAAACACCTCCGACGTCAAACATCTTCCCTCCCAATCGCCGCCACCCGTCCAACCCGCTTCCCTCCCCAAACATCATAAAAAATTCAGCGAAACACATTTCCGCGAGAGACACGCTTACGCAGGCGTATATATATCCTCAAACAAAGCCCGCGCGCTCGCGGCAGGGGGGGGGGGCAGCTTCACTCTACTCGAGTCACGTTCCTAAGCGAGAGTCGGCGGATTGAACGACGACGAAAATCACCGGCACTCAGTATGCAAAGTGAAGCAGGGCGCGCACCTATCGCGCTAACGACTGCCGGAACGTCCGCCGCCACCGCCGGCGTCGCTTGCGAGTATATATCGATTAGCTCTCGTTAGAGCCTCCCCCCCGCCTTCCCCTTATTTTACGCTCTCGCGCTCGTTGCGCTCTTGTACTTTTTCTACGAAATTTTACTTTTGCGCGCGCTCGCGGCGGTATAATCGACTCTCTCTCTCTCGTTCTTTGCGGCGGGGGGAAAAAATTACTCATGCGAGAAATATCGGGCGTCAAAGCCACGCGAGCCGCGTTTCAGAGTGAGAAATTGCAGCCCGCTAGAAGAGAGGGAGGCTGAGAGGGGGGAGAGAATGAGGTGATATTTTTCAATGAGTTAATATATCGGGCGATAATTAGCGCTCGGAGAGAGAGAGAGAGAGAGAAGCTTTAAGCAAGAGCCGGTATACGGTATTGGACTTGCGGATTTTACGGATTATTTTTAGATCAACGGTAGAAGAGAAAGCTTGCAAAAGTTGGATTTATTTTTGAGAAGTTGTTTCGCGGTGTTTGAAGTTACGCGTCGAAAAAAGCTTTCTATCGTTTTGGACAACTTTTCGAGTAGTTTCAGTATTTTTAGATTCTTTTAAGATTGATTGAAAAAGGAGTAGTTGAAAAAGGTATATTTTTAAATGAATTGATAAATAAAATTTATAAGTAACATTCAAGATAATATTTTGATTGAAAGTGGAGTAGATATTATATTGGAAATTATCACACTTTACTTACTCTTGGCTGTTAAATTTTAAACTAGCTCAAAACTTTTAATAACTACATGAAGTTTGCAAAATTGAAAATATACTGCTTTTTCTGTAACTCACATAACGCCAATCATCTACACTTTTTCCCTTCTAAACAAAGCATTATAAAGTCACTCTGCAAATTCACTAAACAAAATCAATAAACGCATAAGCCACAACTTTTCGTAACTTTTATCTGAGCATTAGAAAGTTTTGAAAGCATTATTCCACCAAAAACCGAAACGCGCGCGGTTCAACGAAAATGCAAAATAGTTATGGAATTATTGTTTCGCTCGAACACTCGCATGCAAGTAAATCGGCGCGCCCAGGTAGGAACATTATATAACTCTAACCGTAACTTTTCGCATGTTAAACTAAGCGAGCCTGATCGGCTTATTCCGCGAACCTCCGCGCGCGATATGAAAACCATGGGGATAAAAAAAAAAGACGAGCATGAGAGGAACTGACAAATAGACGTACAAAGAGGGTAATGCTACTGCGGAAATAAACTTTGCGCCTGCTAGTTAGAGGAAAATTAAATGTTTGATCCGGTCTCTATTCATAACTAAACTTATCTAGCGCACGTAGAGGGAGGAGGTGGGGGGGGGGGGGTATTCAAACTCTGGCCTCCTTTCCGCCTCGTTCTTAAAAACGAAGCAAATTCCAGGAGCTAATTTTATAAAGACAACTTCGGGGGTAGTCGTTTCGTGCGGGTTCAATGGGAAAAGTTACTTCTCTTTGAGTTTTTATTAAATTTCAGGATGTACATTTTAGAGGCTGGCTGCGGTTTTGCTTCTTTGAATTTGCATTTTATAAGACTTGCAAATGACTAATGGAAATAGGGTTTGAACGTTATGTCGGCTTGTTATTAAATATTTTTTGATGAAATCGCCGATGCATAAACACGTCGATAAGAACAGATGCATAAATCTATTGAATAACTATATTGCAGAGTTAAAGCTTACTAAACAGGTTCTAAACTCGACGCGTATAATACTGATCGATAAAGTAAAATTTTCGATCGAAATTGCAATTAATAATTCGCTTTGAATTCGACAGAGTACGTAATTAAAATGCACCAACCATTCAGCGCAAGCTCACAAGTGATTTGCTAGCTTTTGCAGTTAGAAGTAGTTAGAACGTAATAAAAGCTAGCTTACTACTTCCAAATTAATTACTTGTATTCAGTCCGAGAATAGACAGGAGCCCAATTCCCAGAATTAAATACGGATAATTTTGTAGTTCATTTATTTTCATCAAGTTGATAAACTTCGAGTTTCTATAAGCTAGAAAAGTTGGTTTAAAAAAAATAATAAATGGGAAGTTCCCGTCTGACGGTGCTCGTCATATATCTACTTCTATTAAACAGAAGTTCGTGAAGGACTTAAGAATATTTTTGAAACGCTATTTTTAATTTAAATAAAATACATTCAAATTGTAAAGTTTCTTAACAATAAAGTAAATATAAAACCTGCATTATTTTAATTAAGATTAGAAGATAGTTTCTAAAATGATGTTATAATCAAATGCTCGATCGCACTCTGCTCAAACTAGGCTAATAACGGAAGTTACAGTTTTTGTTACACGAATGTTGAACTATTATTTAGTGGTCTTGCAGAACTATTGAACAATTATATTACCCAACTTTCCAACATCACAAAGGGATTCTTTGGAATGAATAGCATTATACTCGTATAATGAATGTTTTAGCTAACTTGGTAATTTCATCGTATGATTCCATAATACTTTTAAAATTTTGAAAAGTGTATTTAAAACTATAAATTTAATATAAATTGTTAAAGAAAAATATTTTTATATCAGGTAAATGCAGGCAAGTACAGTAGTTTTATTTATTATAGCGTTGCACAACAAAAATATAAAATGTTACTTTTCAAGGTTTGCGTAGGAAACGGTCAATATTTTTTTCTGGCGATAAAGAAAAAGCTCAAGAAATAGTGCGCTTTTAGGAAGGACCGCAAGAATTTTTCCTTATTACATTTTGATACTCTACTTTGAAAACATATGGTTTTCAAAAGGATACCACCTTTTAAAATAAAATATAACAATAAAAGTAAACTGCATTTTCATAAAAATAAATTTTTTTTTATTTCGTCGCTTAGAAAAAGTGTGTTTTAATTTTTTGGAAAAAAAATAATGCTTGGATGTTGCTTTTTCATAAAAAAAAGAAAACAAATCAAACTAAAATTATAAAACAAGGGTACCACTTAACTAAAAAAAGTTTTAAAAATTATTGTTTGTTGCGCCCCTCATAACAGAATATTCTTATTTTTTAGACACCCAATGAAATAGTTTGAAAATTTTTAAAAAATGTATCTTTTTTGCTTATGTTTTTTTAAAAAAGGACTTAAAAATCAACAAAACAAAATGAAAAATTAAATTTTCCTGCCGAGTTAAGAATTTCAAAATTCCGATTTTCAAAATCTGTCTAAATAAAAGGATAGTTTAAAAAACTGATTGGTTCTATACAGTTATTGCTTTTTGAATCTCCGAAAAAATAAAAACCACCTTACAGTGGGATGTAAGTAAAAAAATAATAAATCTGAAAGATATATAACACTATCGTTGCACAAAAAATACAAGTGTAATTATTATTAGTATAACTACGTATAAAGTTTTTTCAATCAGAAACTTTGAAATAGGTCACTGCTTTCGTTCCATTTTTCTACTACACCCTGAAACCTGTTAAAAAAAATATCGCAAATAACAGTTGATTCACAGCACAACGATGCTTGACCAAAACCATTAGAGCAAAGACCCTAAAAATATAAGCGTCGCTTTACTCGCAGCCCAACGGCGCCTTTCAGTAACAAAACAAAACGAGCTTGCGCGCGCGCTCACAGCGAAAGCCCGCAGAGCCAGCGCATTCATAAAGTGATAATCGAGCTTGCAGCGTGCCGGTTGACCAAGCCCAAATGAAATCATCCTCTCTCGCTCGCTCTCTCTTTCTCTCTGGGCTCCCGCGCAAAACTCGAGCTTTCCGCAAAGCCAAAACCGCGCCTCACGCGCCCGCGCTAATGAAATCGCGCTGGCGCGCGCACTTCACAGCTGGCGCGCAAAAGCACTCGAGCTCGGTTTTATACCCCTCGCGACTGGAGGCCGAAAAGCTCGCCGGTGGCGCCGGCAGCCGGAGCGAACCGTCAAGACCGCGCGAGAGCCCGCATCCTGGCGGTCTGACCGCGAGTTTACGAACTGAGAGCTCGGCTTCTGAACAAATACGAAGCTACTTTGATGGGTGCTGTCCGAAACTGAGGATGGGGGAGTGAGAGGTTAGATAGTTCTGGGGGCTGATGTTCATTCGTGAAAAATATGGAGGCATTGAGACGATGAGCGGGATTGAGATTGATGGGCTTCGTCGATTGGAAATAGCCCGCTGGTCTCGATTTGTATGTTTTGGTTTCTTTTTTGTATGTTCGAATATGTGTGAATTCATTTTATTTTCTAGAACGGTATAAAATTCAATTTATTTCGAGCGTATTTTAAAATTTTATGAAAAGTTATCAATAATTAATATCTGGATTTCTACTGAATGTAACTAAATGTAATCAATTACCAACTATTGTTACTAACGACCATATTACTTTTACCGAGAAGCAGAATTTACAAACTTATCAAAAAGTACGTTTAATTAATAAAAACAATAATTACCAAATCACCGAACGAAACAAATTCCATTCAATACTTTCAATTAACACCCGCCGATACACAATGCAAAACCGACGCGCAGTTTACTACATTTTTCAAAAGCTCGCGCACAAACTTTTATCGACGGATTTCGAGGCGAGCTCGCGCACAAAGGAAGCGCGCGCGAGCCTGGGATAACGAGCGTTTCCGCAGATAACTCGCGTATGAATAATACAAGTGTTCCCTTACGTACGCGCGTCTATACATAAATCTATTCTGCATTCGGGCAATATTCTCGGACTGCTGCAACCAACTTCTGCTCAACCGGTTCCCCAGCTTCCTCCTCTTGCGTTATGGTCCTGTAACGCTTGCCTATATTCTACTATTACAACATGCCGAGTTATCGACGTTACGTAATTCTCTTTTACTGTACTTTGAGCTAAATTGCGTTTGTTATCCTATTGTTTGGTTACATGCGCAATCTAAGTTGTTTATGGTGTGAGGGATGATCAAATGGTCTGTTTTATTGAATCATACATGTTGATTTGGGGAAAGTAATAATGGAAGGTGAACAGATAGAGTTTTTGAAAAAAAGGAAGTTAAAATAAAATTTTAAGCCACGAGTATAGCCTCTCGCAACGTCAGCTAGAACACGCTATTTTGTCGAATCGGTATCACGTTGTTGATCCAGCTTTTACGAATTCTTTCTATTCTTGACAAAAATACAAGAAAAATGCATTTTACATCGCCGATATAGTGTTTTATTGTGTTCCTCGTTTAAACAATGGAAAAAAACTTGTAAAATCGTTTTCATGTTAAATATAAATTGAAAATGTGCAGTATTAAAACAAGAATTAGCCCAACCAGTCAACAAAACGTAAAATAAATTTAAAAAAAAAGATTTAAATGCGACGGAACACGCAATTAAAAAGTTGGCCATTTGGTAATACCCCTAAATACATGTAAACTCCCGAATCCGATTCCCCATCCAGCTTTAATACCACTCGCGCGATTGAAAAAGCTCAATCGAACGGAAAAAGTGGAACGGCTCTTCGCTTATCTTTTATGACCATTTTTTCGCCTTGAAAAATGAAGAATTCCGATCGGGCCGTTAGTATAAGGCAGAAAAAAAGCCATCAAAGCAAATCGAATGATTAAAAAAGAAAAGCAGAGAGGAGGAACGAACGAAAGAAAGAAAGAAGCCAAGGGGCCTCATCCCAACCCTTTCCCCCCTCGTTTCATCCGTAAAAAGTATCAGTTCTTTCCCTCTTTCTCCTGTAATCTAACGCTTAGAGCCGCGCGCCGTCCCGTTATTATTTCCAGGCGCGTCGCGCGGATTAAACTCGAGCCGCACGCGCGCGAAAACGCCGGGATTTCATTTGTTACTTTATTATTCCTCGAGCAGCCGGAGAGCTGACTATATTGAAAACGAGAGCCATTTTGCCGGCGCTGCGGCCTGGGAAAAATTTCATCCGCGCGTGAATGGATCGGATCCGACGGGCGGCTGAAAAAAAACGTTTCTCGCCCATTCAACAGATTGTACAAACGCGCTTTTTTTTCGAGCGTTTGTAAAGCGCGCGTTTTGCGGATGAAAAAGTCTTCGGCAATCACCCATCACGTTAGTTTTTTTTTGCTGTAGAACGCGCTGGTGCGTAAAGTTTCACGTGTGCGTGCGTCGGACAAATTACTTATGGGATCGCTTCGAGTTTTATTGCGAGATCATCGGGGAGCGGCGCTAGTATAAACTTTTCTGCTGGAGTCGCGATAAGTTCGGTTTATTTTTTTATCGAGATAAGGGTGGAAAAAATATTATGGCTGGCGAGCGGGGGAAGTTACGAAAACTGAATTATCGACTTTTGAATTTAAATCAAATTTGCCGGCTCGCCGCGGAAAAATGTCGATCGAGGGCCGTGCAAACAGCGAGTGTGTACGCGTCTTATCTCAATTGCGCGCGCTTAGAGTTACTTTATTGTATCGGCTTATCGCGCCCATCGCGCACTTGTCTTCTTTATTTTTATTCAAAACATCACCGCCGCGAAAGTTTTAATTATCCGTTACCCGAAACTTTTAATTATTTGCTCCACAAATATGAATTAAATGTTTAATTATAATTTTCCCCGTGCCCATTGCCCAGCAAGAAATACCCGCCGCTTTTTATCCTCAATAATTAACAAACTTCGTCAAACACGAAAGCTTTGAAAAAAAAAGGAATGTAAATATTTTCGCTCGATCCTTGGGCCACTATAAAAACAAAAAGCCCACGCTGCGCACTTTCCTGCTCTTAAATAATAATTGGAACACTGGATCCCTACAATAAACTCTTCGCGCAAAATGAATCCACAATCAGTCATTATAACAGCGCAAACGAATCTCGGACGCGGCGCGATTAAAAGGGGGCAAAAGCGTTATAAAAAAAAGAGGAAACGCGCGCTACACGGCCCCAGATAAACTTTATAGGAGTCGGCATTACACTGCGATGGCAGCAGTCTGCGCAAGTGCGCGGCCCTCGACAATTAAACGAATGTAGATAAAACAAAAAACTGGAAACTCGTCGGGCCGTCGCTTTTATAGAGGCATTGAAAAACGCGGGGGCGTAAGCTTGCATAAACCCTGGGGGGAGCGGCGAGCTTAAAAATTCCTCGAGAGGAATAGTCAGAGCCGGGAGTGGGAGTAGGTGTCGGGAGCGATGAAAACGGCGTCTTGTTAAGGCGCGCGTGAAATATTTCGGCCCCACAAATTGCGAAAATTAGACAGCTTAATGTTGCCGGGGGATGACCTCGGCGCGCCCCCTTTCATTACTCGGCTGGGCGTAAGAAAAGCTGGGGAATCTCCGAGACGCGCGCTCTTCCTTTTTAGCTTGTCGGTGGGAGTGTGGTGGGGAGCTTAAAAATGTCTCGGTGTATCCTCCCCGGGCGGCCATTAGCGTGCGCTTATTTTATAAATAATTCGGTCCGCGGGAGCTGGCGGGGCTTATCGGTGGTCGCCGTAAATTGTACTGAAAGATTAATCCGAATGACGATAATAAAAGTTCATGGAAATGTGAATTTCTTGCTTTCGGCTGAGGCTTTTTTTGCGTACTCGGAGGGGGATGAATGAAGCTTTAATGGACTGGCTGAGCGTTGATTCGGTGTAATCGGGTAATGTGGAACATAATGTGAACTTTTGGGTGTAAGGGTGCTGTGAAATATTGATGTGTGGATGCACTTTTATACGTGAAAGATTTTAATGTAATGTAGGCCGTAAATCAGGTAAGTAATTTATAACGAGATAAATAGTGATAATATGTATAAATATCAAGTAGTTTTTACTTATCTTAGAAAATATAAGCTTAATTCCCAAATTTAGTCCTGCCATGAATACGAGATTTAATTTGAATAATAGAAAATATATTTCAAAGGGAAACTTAGGAGGTAAATTGTCCAATACAAATTTACAACCGTGAAATCTCATTACGCTGTTTGCCTCCAAGTTTCCTATCTCAAAGTGAAAACAGGCCGCGCTTTAACGTGCCCCGTTTCCTCGGCTCTGAGATTTTCAAAAATATCGACTCGAGAATTGTGGCTCAAATAAGTTTCTCGAGGTCCTCCTTGGCTGTAGCGTCAAAAATTATTGCATTTAATTTCAGATAAGCATCATCTTGAATAATTTGAATTTAAATGAAAAGGTCGCTACACCCCTAGTGAAAAAATATCTAACGGCAATATCCGTATATAATATTTTATTTTTAGCTTTATCTAAATAGTAAGCCATTATCACGAGAATTTGAGAAAGAATTATTTTCGAATGGTTTTTTCTTGACTTTTTCAGAGATTGTTCAGTATCTTGAAATCACGTGATCCATTATTTATATAAAATAATTAACTAATACGCGATATTGAAAGAAGCATTTACAGTATTTATTAATCTTATTAAATATTCTAAAACATTAAATTAATTCAATTACCCCGGAAATTAACTCCTATCTGGCTTATCTTTAGCACGCATTTAACTAATTTTCTCTCGCAAATAAAAATATTTTCATTAAAAAAGTCCAGCGAGCGAAACAGCCCCTAAATAAACTCCAACTCTCGAGCACTTCCACCTCGAGTCCGCAAATAATCAAGCTCCTCCGCCAAAAGCAGCTAATTCGCTATTCCACAATTCCTCTCAAATTCAAGCGAAAAAAGAGCCCCGTAACATTAATACAGCAGTCATAACATAAAAATCCCGACTCCTCTTCCTTATACCAAGCATTCCCGAAAAAGAAAAACCATAACAAACAGCAACTCCCAGCCAGGCGAACGGCCGATAAGCCCTTTCCCAAATCAGGCACGCTACATTAACGTCCCTCATAAACCAACCTCCGGCGCCCAAATAAGCAGCCGCAAATCCTTCCCCCGTTGTCGCGCACCCTAGCTCCGGCATACGCATATCGATTGCTCTCACGGTTCTCACGCCCGCCCGCGCGCCTCTCTACGTGTACGCACACCTTTACACTATACACAGAGCGAGAGAGCGAGGACGGGGAATCCCAGGCCCGAGGCACTTTAGCGCGGTGCGCCTTTTTCGGCGGGAGGCAGCTGCTGCCCCGGCACTTACACAACCCCCCCCCCCCCCCCCTCGGTTTTCGAGTGCAGCTAGCGCAGCTCTCTCTCGGCATGCGTGCGCACTTTGCGAGAGTAGAGCTTTGCGCGAGGGTGGCAGCGAGTTTCCGAATTTTTTTTTTTTTTAAGCGTGGGATGTTTATCTTGGAGATGCCGGGCGTTTATTGTGTATCGAGGTCGCGGGACGCGATTCGGGGAGGTGAGTTTTGGAAAGTGGATGGGAAAGCTGCGAGCGCTAATGTGTTTGAGGGTGCTGAGGTGTTGGGATGAGGAGAAAACGCATCTTAGGTCGATTGGCTTCTTCTTCCTTTTGACGAATCGAGCTTGCGTGAGTTGAAGGGCTAGGTGGGTTTTTAGGGAACGAGCAAAGGGCTGGAATGTCGAGTTGAATTAATTAATGGAATTTTCGGCAAATTAATCCTTTAAATTAAACATTATTCGTACGGTTAAGCCTGAGCGGAATAAATTTAAGTAATAGTCGGTACTAACTAGTCAAATTATTTAATTACTCAGAATAAAAGCTATTTAAGAATAAAAAAAGCTTTATTTGTAAAATTTAAAAAATTTTTTATATTTCATTTAAGAAAATTTATTCAAGGTCCACAATATTCGTAAATTATTAAAGTAACAATACCAGGGCCAGAATAAACCTTTAAAATGAAAATTTAAATACCTTATAATAGAGGTTGCTCTCTCAGGACTATAGCTATTATGCCGTTGGCCTCGAAGGGCCGTGTTTATTTCCGTAAGCCCTAAAACAGCTTCACCTAGCGTGAGTAACATGCAAATTTTCCGGCAAAAAATTGAAATTTCAAAAAATACGCTTTTTTATCAGCACCTAAAGTCATTAAAATTCTCAAGCTCCATTCTCAAACTTCTCTGTTTATATTTCAAACTTTGTATGCGAACGTACGAAAGTCTCGATAATTTCTTGAATTGTTAATACCCTCGCGCACTCCCAGCTTCGTTTCTTTCTCCATAACTCCCATATTCCGCCAGCTTTTCTCAAACCCGAGATTAGAAACTAAGCCCCAGTCACTGGAATTGCAAAGCAGCCGCGCGTGCTTTTGCATTGTCGGCGATCCCCGGAGACTCACATACATACCCGCACACTCGAGCCACGGTGACGCGCGCTAATTTTTTTTTCCTCGACGCTCGAGCACGCGACGTTCGAGTTTTGCGCTCTACGCCCCCGCAATGTAATAAGCGACATTTCCGGACGGCTTTTTTTATCCCGCGAAGCGCGATCGTAATGCGCGCGTGCGAGATTAGGCCACTTTGAGTGTGTAACCACAGCTGGGGGGTGGCGGGGCTGAGCAAATCAAAGAGCTTGCAGGCAGAGCTTCGCGCTGCTCGAGGGAAAATACTCGGTTAAGCATTTAACTCTTTAATCAGGGAAAATGTTTTACACACACACGTGCGCAAGCGGGAGGTAACCTCCGCTCTTCGGGTGATTAAATAAAGTTTAGTAATTATGGCTATTTGCTGTTTAACTATTTATCGGACTTTGCGGCCGGGCTTCTTGCTTTTTTATTCCTGGCGATTTACTGATCGAGCTTGTTAATGTAGAGAGATTGTTTATATCAGCGTGGTATAGTTTTCTGTGCTGCTCTTTTTTTTTAACCTTGTTTGACTAGAGCCGCAGCTTATTATATACCTAGTTTAAAATCCATGAATTAACGATACACGCCTCCACGAGAGAACAAAAGCTCCCTCGTATTTTCTAATATGCGAGAGCGAAATTTATGAATAATGTAAGTGAGAAATATCGTTGAGTTCATTACCTTTGATGGGCGTACTTCGCGTCTGCCTTCGTGTTCGTTTTTGCCCTTCATTTTTGCGTATGTTTTAAAATTCGAAATTTAATTAGAACTAAGTGGCACCTTTTTGCTTTCTCTCTTTAACTTTTAATAACATCCAAAATCTGTTTCGCTCGCAAATTACGTTATTGGGCGAAAAGTTTTGCAAAAAAAAAGAACGGAAAAGCAAAACTTGCTGAAACAAACAAAAATGTAGGTCACGCAAAGAACGAAGCTAATCATTGAGCGCGCCAACAGCGCCGAGCAAAAATATGCAAAATACACACTTTTTCCCGGAGAAAGGCATGAGAGCAAGGACGAAGCTATAAAATCAAATTCTTCCTTCATACCTTCATATAAGCATGCCTCCACGCTGCAAAAAGCCTTCTCACCAAAGCGAAAGCACACATCGATCGCGGCAAAACCGATCGTTCAATTCAAGCACACGCACGCAATAATTCAAAAGCGCGTTAAAAGCCTCGTTCCCAACCTACCCTCGGCGTCTTTAGCGTGCCTCCGTCTCAATTAACACTCGAGCGGCGCGTATAATGCGAAAGTTTTATTGCGCCCGCGCGGCCAGTGTAAAGCCGGCCATAACTCACGAGGGCGAAAGAAAGCATTAGCTAGCGGCCCACTCAATCGCCGGGAGTCGCGAACTTTCCAAGCTCGAAATGCGCGAGCTCGCGTGCCGAGAGGTCGATGCATCGCCGCGTCAAATCGCTCGCGCGATGCATTATTGCGCGTTGCGGGGAGAGAGAGAGAGCTGGCACGAGGCCGATATAGGTGTTACACAGCGATAAATTCAGGAGACGTCAATGGCTCGTAGAGTGGGCGTCGCGGGAGGGAGAGAGAGTGGGATATTACGTGGAAAAGGGAGCTTGTTGGTTGGTCGATGTGTGGAGCGCTGGGTTTGTGTGTATGGTCGGGATGGTTTATTTGCGAATCGCTCCCGGGGATTTTTGGCGAAAAACGCATTCTGTTTGGGAGAGACGGAAACGATAAGTTAGAAAGCAGGAAAATTTCGCAACGGATTGCGGAGAGAGTGCCGGGATGGCTGCGCAGTTGCGCTAGCGGCTTTGGATATATATTGCGTGACGTCGATCGTTAAAATCTGGATAATGCATCTTATTGTAGTTCCGGCGTGGCTTAATCTGGTTTTGGATTATTCGCGAGGTGATTTTTCAGCCGGATTCAATCTAGGTAGTTTCACTTATTTACGCGTGCTCCGTAGTCCGCGATAAATTGGAACGACGCTGTAGTGTAATTTTTGATGATATATAATTTGAAAGATAAACTTTAAATAATCAAAGATATTTTATAATAAATGGAAAGCAGGGGAAAGATATAGTATTTTGCTCTTCATTTAAAGAAGAAACTTTCTTATCAGATACATAATTTAGAAATAATAAATAATTAAATGAATCCGCAACTATGAATGAAAATTTGAAAAAATGAAATTTTGAAAACGTCTGCATAAAAGACCACGAAAATTTCGCATGAAAAATGCAGTTTTTATAAGTACGCGGGAAGCGTGAAAAGTTCTACACAAAACTTAAGCTTCTTTCTTTATATTCAGCATCAACGAATTTTTTTTCTATTCCGTATATCTCGAAAATTCATCGTGTAAGTCTATAGAATTAAATTAGAGCAAAAGGTGCATTTTTGTAGGAAATTTATTTTCTTAAAAATTTCCGAGCGATTATTCAGTCAAGTGGCCCAATGTAGGTCAACCTTCAGCCCTATGGTTAGTTAGTACTTTCTTTGCCATTTTTTTCAAATCTTAAATTTTACTATCTTTGAGTTACGGTTTCCCAACATTCAATTATTTCAGCTGACTTCCGCTCTATTCTCTCTAAAAATAATACGTCTATTCTTCTAAGAATAAAATGCTCATAAATCAATTCCGATATCCCATCTCATTAACGTCCGCCACAGAGCATTTCATCTTTACATTTTTTCAATTTCGACATCACACATAAACCGACAAGCGAATCAATTTTTTTTACATAATAAAACATCGATACGATTGACAAGCGTTCCCACATTTTTTTTATCCGCCTTCTGATATTGACGTTGCTTTGTCCGTCCTCGATAGTACAGACACAGAGAGCAACACTTTTACGGGGGGTAGCGCAGCATAAAACCCGCACTTTTCTCGCCTGCGCTCGAACCTTTTCATGGCCCTCCGCCTCCCGCATCCCTGTGTACACCACCACGCAGATGCGCACCCTGTGAATGCGAACTATTCACGAGAGGAGCGGGTGGGGGGGGGGGGGGGGGTGCTGCCGCAAAAAAACGTCGATGGCCGTCGATTATCGGGATCGCTTACGAAGCTTTTCCAGCCGGGCGCTGGGAGAGCGAGTGTGACGCGTGGGCCGAGCCTCTTTCACCTCTTCGCACTCTTTTACGTCTCTCGAGTCGATTCAAGGCTTGCGTGGCTCTGCACTTTTCATGATGCGGTTTTAAAGAATTCAAGAATGTATGAGACCTCTCGCGCGGTTTCGAGGAATGGGTATATGATGGTCTGCTTCATCGTTAAGATTTATCGATTTTGTAGTTTTCAATTAAGCTGAGAGGACGGAGATCCTTTAGCGTGAGGGGGATTCGAGAGGAGAGTAAATAGAGTTGGGTACGTGAGGGATCGGGCTTTCGATAACGATGTATGAAAGTTTCAGTCTGCGAGGGGGCTGGATCGATGATTTTTATAAATTTCAATTTCATGAACGGTATCGAAAATGTAATATGAAATTTATTAAAGGGGTTTCATATTGATGAATCCGTCCGTTTAAACACAAAATAGATTTTCGAGTATAAAAAAAGGTTTAAACACCGATAGCAAATGTACGATTATGACGTAAGAAGAAGCGAAAGTAGCTTATATAAATAATAAAAAAGTAAAGAAATGTATCTTGTTCATATTTTTAAAATTGGCCGAGGGTCTCTTTTTTGAAATATCTTTATGTCCCATAAAACTTGTTTACCTTTTAAGACTTTTATTTTCCGTTTGTTCCCTACAGTTATAATGTATTTACACCCCACTCACGCGTCCCCTTTAGGGGCATAAGAGGTGAAGTGCATATGCACTATAACTGGCCATAGAGCTTAACGTGGGATTCGAAACACGATGAAATCCGCGCTGTTAAAATTGGTAAAGAATTATACAGGAGTGGTGCAGTCAACTTTTGGCAATACGCGTCCGACCAGACTCGGAATTTTCTACTTGCCACAAAAAATGAAGTTAAAGGTACACATTCTATAAAAATATATTCATATTTACGAACATTTATTTAAACCACTAAAGATTGTTATTTTATATCTGTCAATTAATGAATTTGAGTTTGAAATAAGTTTTATCGTAGTAAAATAACAGATACACACTATAGTGGGAAAAAAAATTATTTTTTCACATTATGAAGCGTATTCAAGTCTGACAACAAAGAGCCGTTCAGTCAGCGGACGAAAATTCATTTTGAAATAGTAGACTGGTATAGCATACGCTTTAAAAGGCTATCAGGTAGAAATTCGTATAGGCATTTTTAGTTGGATTTATGTTAGTTTGAAATCAAACCACTTTTGAAGGTAAAAAGAGTGTCTTTTAATTTTGTCAAACAAAGTGAGCGTTTTTTTTTAACTTTATGGAGGTTTTTTCAATCAACTCTTGAATCTCAAAATTCGATTATATTTATCAGTCAGGGCAGCCAAAATAAATTCATAAGTCCATTAACTAATTCCAGCATCACGAAAGTAATAATACAAAATCTAAGCGTAAAGATTTCTTGGATTTGACTCTACTGCATAATTTATTTTGTTCATGACTATTACTTACGACTAAAACAGAATGAATTATAAATCAAAAATAAAATATTTAGACATCCAAAAAACAAATTCAACGACTACAAATCACCACCACGCTATCCCAAACATTTCTTCATCTTCCCCAAACCCAACCCTAATTAAAAAGACCTCGAACAGGGCGATCCACATCAGACTAAAATCTGACTCCTCACTCACCCTCAGCAATTCCCAAGCACGTATCTTTTTACAGACGTTCCGGGCGTTACAAGCGCGTCTGCGGGCGCAGCTCGGCCACCGCCGCGCGCTCGTGTAACCGATCGATCGGAGCGCGCGCGGCCGCCGGCGGCGGCGGCGGTGGCCGCAGAGAAGCCACCGCCTCCTAGCCGCACGCATTTTCCAGCGGCGAAAGTGAGCCGACAAGGGTTACGTCGTTACGTGAGCGCGCGCGCCGCGCCCCGGCGCCTATATATGTACATACATACGTAGCCACCCCCGCACGCAGAGCCCGGGCTAACCGCTATCTCTGCGTTTCATCTGGCCGTGGTCCAATGCGAGAGAGAGAGAGAGAGAGAGCGAGAGAGACATTCCGGGCCAATGTCCCCGGCGAGAGCGCGGGGCGTGCAGGAGGGGGGGGGCGATTGAAAAAGGAGGCGGGCTTCGAGACTAAGAAATTCGGAGGGCAGTGAGAGAACTGATAAGGAGAGGCGACGCGGGTCATCGAAAACTCCGGCCAAGTAATTACTTAACGGAGTTGGGAGAGCGAGTCTTTGGGCTTTATGCGACGTGTTGCGATTGGGTGGAACGCTAAATGGGAACAAAACAGGCGTTCTATTGTGTGGAGATAAAAAAGGGAGTTTTGGGGACGCCGGTGTGAGCACTTGTAATTTGGTGATTTGTGTGTGTATTGTTTTTTGTCTTCTGGGATTGTTGATCAATGGATGATTTTTATTGGAATAATCTTTAAAACCCGTTAAAAGTACTTTATAAAATAAGAGTAGTAATATTACTTTGTATTAATTAATTAATTAACATGAACGTACATACTACAACGTAGTACGTACAAACTAATATTTAGTGTATTACATTTTGGAATATTTACACTGCACTAACTATTTCATGCCCCTGTCCAAAATGTGTGTTGTTACATTAACGAAGCGCCCTTATCAGAAGCACAACTAACTTCACTGTACCACTATTACATCGGAAAAGCTGTACTTCTTCAAGGTAATTAGCGCTCCTTAAACATCTTTTACAACAAGAACAACGAGCATCGTACTCAAGACCCAAAAGACCATGTTCTGTTATCGATAACACATACACAAGTATAATAACGCCAACCAACCGGCGGCGAATCCTGTCCAAGGGCTCACCGCCGCGTCATGAATCATCATCCAGATCTTGCCAGGCTGATTACTAATTAATCCGCTCAACGGTTTAAAATGCGCGTGGATCGGCTCGAATAGGCGAATCGAATTCACCCCCCCCCCCCTTCCACTGAACAAGCGAATCCGTTTGGGGCTTTTCACCTGATGGATGGATAATGGTCATGGAGAAATTTCGCCTCGCGAATTAGGGCCGTGTACGCTGGAATTAGCATGCCGAGCCTCCCGGCATTGACGCGCCGATTATTACGCCGTTTATTCGTTTGTTCATTTGGAAATCAAAGGCGTGTTTTATTGGACTTTTTACGCCGGCGAGATTAACGAGAATTTTACGAGAACTCAGCGTTGCGTTTCGCTGCTTGGACGAGCCCCCAAATTTTCGTACCTCGACAAAAAAGCTCCCTCTGCTCGTCCGACATTTTCTCGTAGTGCTAAATCCCGAATTACTGGGACACAAAGTACGTCTCTACTTCTAAATTAGGGGGACAACGCGCGCTCGCGCACGGCAAAAGTGTTTAATGCCTTGGCGCTTTGCAAATATTGACTTTCGCCTTAATTGCTGTCCTCATAATGAACAACGCACTGCGCGCGCGCGCTCGCTCTGCAAGCTCGGAGCTATACTTTGCGTGCTTGCGCGGCCGTCGCGCTTCACTGGAGCCGTAAGCCGCAATCACAGGAGGCTTTCTATGTACCTGGTGTTAGGAAAGTCGACGACGGCTGAGCTGTACTAAGGGGGGGGGGGGGGATAAACACGCGTCGTGCTGGCCTCCGGATTTTTAATTAGCCTGGCGCGTTGTGCATTGAAAAATGGGCCGGGAATTGCCGCAGCTAGCTGTAGTGAAGGCTGATTTTATTAATTGAAACGCTGGAAAGGTTGACCTTTCAGCTCCGATAAGGCGTGTAATGAGAAAAAGTTGCGAGAGTGCATAGCTGGCTTACTCTTTTTCTCCCCCTGGAAATTTAAAATTTACACGCTGCGCGCGCGGGGGTTGGTTCGTTTCAAATTCAGAGGAAAGTTGTTGATGAAAGTGACTGCGAGTGTAAGGTGCGAAAATGAGTTTTAAAACTTGAGATAAGGCAGCTGACGGACTTTAAGCGACAATTTGCGCTATGTAAAAACTAGAAAAACTCACTCTACAGGCAACGTGGGCAGCTCGGTTCAATATAACGACCTACGGGACGCGCTAATAGGGAATGAAGCACGAATTTTTCATGGCTTGGAATGAAACTCGGCGCTCACGCCTTTGATCGCGCAACTTTGCTTACTTAGTTCTGATGCTAAAGATTCAATATCCCGAAGAGGCAGTTTACATATACTTTGAGAACGTCCTCGGGGCTTCTGTTAGATTATTTTAAAACGTTTCGCAAAAGTTATTGGGTCGCTTGAAAAATGCAGTTTCTTGATCAACTTCTTGGATATTTATACAAGGGTAAATAAAAACTTGCGGGTGAAAATTTTAATAGTTAAAACAATAGCGAGAGTAAAAAATAAGCTTTAGCAACTTCATTTTCTAAGTGCATTAAATTTTTTTTCTAACTAATTATGCACAAAAGAAATAATGAATAGAGGCGGGCTAATTTATGCATCAAAGAGCTTGCAGAATGACGAGGGAATAACCTCTAAAAAGGAGCTTAGGTGCAACAGGCTTATTCTTTTATTAATAGGACTTTATACTGGCTATCCATATACATGAAATACTTTAAAGATAAAAGGATGAAGCCTTTTAGAATTGTGAAATTTCCAAAATCGCAATCGAGAATCATTCTTGCATTTTAGTGTCAGAAAATCGAACGGTAATTTAAAAATAAATATTCTACTTTTTTGAAATATAATATATTGTATAAAAATTATTTAAATTAAATTATTTATATTCACAATGAATTTAATTTAAAATTTATAAAAATAATTGAAATATAAAACATTTTTTACTGTAAAAACATGAATTTAAAAATCATTGTAAAACTATACCCGTAACTTTATATTCATCGCTTTTATTCCAATTCATCCCTTAATAGACAAGAAAAGTTGAAACTCTAAAAAGTTCAACGGGTTTTAAAGTTATCGCTATAGTTAGCTCTGGAAATACAGTTTTGAGAACGTGCTTAAAATTTGATGTATTGTTTATGACAACTACCGAAGTTCACAACAGGAAACGGTCTGGTTATTACTATGAATCTTTTTAAATGGGCCATCCTTTGCTGGTAATTGATGCACACGAACGTCTTGAGTGATTTAAAAACGACTCCGCAGCAATTGAGAAAAAATATTGAAACGATATCTTATGCTCTACATTTAAAATATGAAATCACATACTTTTTGTATGGAATGATATATTTCTATTACAAATGATACAATTGCAATAATAATTTTTAAATTCTAAGCAAACATTTGAATACAATAACTAAGTTCTTATTTAATAAAACATTCAATATTAAAGATGCTCATTAAAATTTTTATTAAATTTAGACACACATCAAAAATATACGAGCCAGTATTCGCAAGTAGAATCAGACAGGTCCGGTACGCCATGACACCACCAATACCAAGCCAGCTTCAAATAAAACATACTACACGAGCATTAAAACCCCCCACCGAGCAGTCAGGGAAAATTGAAAATTCTATATTCCCTCCGACAAACTTTCCTCTCGCTTTCCTTGCAAGCTCGCACGCATTAATTAATACACGGAGGCGAGCAGCAGCCGGCGCTCGCCTTTAAGCTCCATCATAATTAGCTTAATCCAAATCTGGGTCAGCGCAGTAAATCTCGTGTCCGACCTGACCGTGATTAACGCTTAAACACCGGGGCGCTCCACTCGCGAGTCAAGGAGCCAGAGAGAGCTTGCAAGTCGAAAGAAAAGCTCTCGAAATTCACTGGGAAGCCGAAACGAAGTTTCGCATCACGAGCTTGTAGTCAATCACGGAAGGCCTACACGGCTAATCAGCGTTGTCTGCCGAGCGAGAGATGAAAGGAAGCTTTCCGGCAGGATCCGCGCTCGCTCGCGCGCTCCGCAGCAATAAGAGAAATACTAACGAGCGAGGCTAGACTGCTGACAGGCCGTCGCCGCGCTACTACCCCCGTGCTATATGTATATGCATTTATGGATATGCGCTCGGCGCAAAGCTAGCTCGATAGCATCTTGCGTCGCTCTACTCTCACACATACACACACACATACATACACAAACGCACACACACACACACGCACGCACACACACACACACGCACGCACACACACACACAGACTCTTTCTCTCTCTGCCTCGCTCGTCGAACAGCACAAATTCTTGCTGATGCATTTGACTGACTGATACACGAGCAGCTCTCTGCGCTATATTTGTGCAGTTGCACTTTCTGGCTTGTACGTGACTGCCGGGGAGCCTGAAGCGAGCTTTAATTGCGAGTATTATTCTGACGCTTAATTGAGTTGCATCGACGTGCTTCTTTTTAGCTTCGTGAGGAGAAAGATTCGCATCGCCCGCTTTTGTTCGGGCTTTTTATGACTTTTGTGTGCTTTTTCTGCTTGTGGCTTCGAGTGTGTTTTGGAGAATATTCTTCTTTTCATGGCTGTGCTTTCTTTCTATCTTTTTTATTCAAATGTGATTTTGTAGCTTCCCAATATAATTGATAAGTTCATTTTTTTTACATTGAATTTATTCTGGTGTTGGGATAATTTCATATAAAATTTAGAGTTATCGGAAAGTTGTTATTTTACCGATGGGTAATCCATTTTTAAATAATTACTTCCCACATGTTTTTCAAAATTATGGAAAAAACATCTCTAAAATTCAATTTTATTTTTTCAATGAAATGGATTAATGAAAAAAAAAGTAGAGAATAAATCTACCCCTGATCTGGTTTTCAAGCTTCTACTATAACTTGTACGTTTTCCTAGTTTGCAGAAAGAAAAAATGAGTATATCTTAAAATTCTGACCACAATAATTATGTTGATTTTTGGTGTTTAAATTTATTAGATGAATATTATGTTCCAACTCGTTTTAACCTTTAAACATTAAAATTTCAATTTCTAAAAAACAGAATATGGATTTATGCAAATATTGGGACACACACTTAATCTTTAAAGCTAGAAAGTAAAAATAGGTACTTGTCCCTGAATTACTAAAGCTTGATTTATTTGGATGATTTGCCTTAAAGAATCAGTTTTATATTCGGTAATTGAGTTATAAAAAATTCAATGAAAGTTCGACAGGGAAGGGAGAGGCAAGGAAAAAGGGAAAGTTCTGTATTACACAGCTAATTAAACGCATTTAAAAGAGCATGTTTGGCAGTCGGTCCGCTAAATTTTTAAAGGCTTTCAACTTTTTGCATGGATTTTCATCGAATTGAATATGAACGTACCTTTTCGACGAGTTAATAATAAATTGTCTAAAATTGAATCACAATTCAAATAATTAAAAATGAATTATAAAAATCATTTTAAAAAAATAGTTATAATAATTATTCTTGTTATTACTTTTAATATTATTTAAAACCGTTGCATACTTTTTTATGAAATATTGAAATTTCATCTCATGTATAAAAAAATTGACCAAGATTTTCATGGAGCGTTTTTTATTAAAAATATTTTTTACTTCTTTTTCATAAGCATGTATATAACATTTTTTGTTAAATCAAATGATGCGAAAAACCAATATACGAATTCGTGATATTTCAATGAAAATGCTAACGGCTTTTATTCTAAGACATCGTTATTACATCTATGTTATTCTAGCATTGTTATTACAGCTATTTGAATTGTAAACTGAAACTATCATTACACGTTATTTTGTATAGTCTCGAATTTTAGAAAAAAAGTACATTCTTCAATATATCTAAAAAAATTTTCAACGATTCTCTAAAAATTTATCTCAACCACCCTCAAATAAGCAATTCTTAAAACAAAAATCACTCTCTCACTCAGTATCACCGAAGACAAACTTCCCAACAACCCAAAGTCCTCCAAAATCAATCCAACACCGCTCAAAACCACTAGGCCAGAAATCGCATCCGGCAACCAATATAAAACCAGGAGAAAGCTAATTTGCGCCCGGCAGCCAGAGAGAACTCAACTCAGATTAGATTAGAGCGTACTCTGGTCCCGACTACCTCCCCCCTCTCCCCCCACAATCTTGATCTTGACGTACACCGCGCGGCGAAGTTTATATTATGTAACACGCAGACTCGCTAGTTTAATACCGCAAACAGTTCTCCGGGCTCGGAATTCGATTTCGATTTCGACTTCGTCAAATATAACCCCTCCGCCGGCTCTGCGCTATACTCCCTCTGCCGGGCGAGAGCCCGCCGCGTTGCGGAGCCGGCTATCCTTTCCACTTAGAGCAGGGAAATGGAAAGGCCATCCTGCAGTCGCGGCGCGCAGTGTAAACCGCCGCAGTTCCAAAACAGGCTGCACACACACGTAGAATAAGAGGGAGTACAGAGTCGGTTGCGCGCGAAATTCAATCTCGATAAGTTTAATAAAAAAATCTGCGGACTCGCCTAAAGGCGGCGGCTGACGCTGAAACCCGCTGGGCTGGCGCGCGCGATATTGAAAATGTATCCGCGAGCTGCGCGCGGTAAATCAATTATCGAAAGTAAAAAAAAAGGACGCCGCCAAAGTCAATTATATACATACACATACACATATAGTTACGCGCGCGCTCAAACAGAGAACGCCGCGGCGCGCCAAATACAGAAGAACGCGCGCGCTCGCGCTTATATCAACAATAAGAAAGGGGAGAGAGCGAGAGCGCGCTGGGTTCGCGCCGTTTGCACTTCCAATAGGACGTGCAAATATTTCCGAAGCCGTAATTAAGAATCAATTTGCCGGCGCTGCCTACTGTTCGCTCCTCTTTCTCTCTTTCTCTCCCCCTCGGCTTCTGTATGTATACACGTAGCTGTATACTCTCGAGAGCCCTGCGTTACTGGAAGGGTTCAGGATAAGCTTCGGAGCGCTCGGCACGGAAAAGCTGGAAGGAAGCAGCATTGCTGCAATATTTATGTGAAAGCAGGAGAGGCCAGCCGTGTATATATATAGGTACATGCGCGCGGCGTAACAATCTGAATCGAGCGCGGGTAATTAGATTTCTGGGAGCCAGCGTTTCTGGCTCTGCGGTATCGAAAACCGTCCGATCGCGGACTGCTGCCTGTGTATATACGTATATACGTGCGCGCGAATGCGGCAAACTGCGATAGCTGCACTGGCTGCCCGTACCCAATATAGCGAAAAGAGCACCTGTCCAACTGTACACACGTAGCTGTCGAAGACGATTAACGAAATGCTGGACAATTATTTTGACCAGTTGCGAATCTATAGGTAGAAAAGATAGGCTCGATAATTCGAGCGCGGTTAAGAGAGACGTAGGTATATATAGATCTATAGGTCGGCGGAAGCGGACAAGACAAAGCGGCCCTTGGATCGATGCCGAGTTGTTCGCTTCATTGTTACCGTTATGCGAGGTGCGAGCCGGCGGCGCAATATTAATCGACGTCAATTATCCATCCCCAAGGCAACCTGGCCAATCTCACCCCACTCGTTCTCTCTATCTATTTCTCTCTCCCTCTCATCTCTCTCTGTTATCCCGCATCGTCATCGTGCCGGGGGGGCCTCCTAAGAATTTCCAAGAGCGATTCAGTCTTGGGGAATATAGATCAAAAATTTGATGCTGCAGGAATTTCACGGTACTTACGCCGGCTAGTTTGCATAGAGCGGAATTTCTGGGGACTCGCGATCCGCGGGTGGAAGATGTGTGTGTGAAATTTAAACTATGAGGCTATTTGTTATGGCTCGGGCTTTCATATCGGTTTCAATATCGGCGCGTTATAACTTTTACGAAAATATCAGCGTCGACGATTCAATTATTCATCGGTTTTTTACGGGATATAGCTCTGCGGCTGGGGTTATTCTAAGGATCTGGTATACATACGCTCGCGTTAAAATAACATCATTTAATTCTCTTAACGTTTCAAGCGGTACCGTCCCGCGGCCTGTATTTCTTGCGGGTAAAGCTTCTGTTTATTTGATGTACTTAATTTGATAAAGAGCCCGTCGAACTGCGTGACGATAAAAAATTCAATCACCTAATTGATTCTTCTATCTCGCCATAAAACTCAATCTACTGGTATTATCTTTCCCTTAGCTTAATAGGTTATAGCGCCTGCGTCGTCCGAAGGATAACGGCATGTTAATGATTTTATCGACGATTACTTTTAATCGCTTGATTTGCTGTCAGCATTTCTAATTACCCTAGCTGCGCTAAAGCTCGCTCTCTCACAAAGAAGCCGAGAGGCGTAATTATTTGTGATAAAGGATATACCTCCGCTGAAGAGCGTACAGATTATAAACTGAATAAAATGAAGTAGAAAAGAAAATACAGAAGAAAATCGAGTTTCCGCTAATTAGAAATATTTTTTAACGAATAAGATACATTCTTTTTATACTCATCGCATAAAACTTGAAACTATTCAGGGGAATCCAAGAGAGAGGCCAGCTCCTCTCTCCCATTAAAAGATAATTTCTCCAATCTAACTATATACTCTCCGAGGACGGTTTTCCGCAAGCTCGCGGAGGAGAGATTTGGAAAAAGATGCCCGATTTACGAGTTGAAGCGGTGCGCCGATTTTTATGACTTCTTAAAATGTTCGATAAGAGCCCGAGAGCCGGGGCTGGCTCGAGAGATTTCCAAGTTGGACTCTCGAACGAGGTGTCCGAATCCAGCCCGCTATAAACGACCGGATCTCCTCCAGCCCTTCCCGGCGCTTATACCGAATTTCGATCGAGCCGCGCGCTTATACCTTTTTTCTTCCTCTCTCTTTCTCTATCCTACTGGCACCTTAACATGCCGGGATTACCGCGATCCTTCGATTACTCGTGTAAACAAACGGAGGGAAAATTTTCTCTTTTCGCGCATTGCGGAAATGTTTTTCGAGTGTTTTTTACACTTTTTGAGCAGCTCGAGATTAAATCAGCGTTCTTTGAACTTTGACCCGAACTCGGGTCGTATCAACATTTCGAAGTAAACGAAAGAAAGTAAGACTTTCTAAATGCACCAAAAAATCAAAAATTTCATCATCCAAGTACGTACTTTCCATTCTGATTACACAAATACCCGTCCCCATAAGACGAAAGCCGTAAAGCCGGAAACTACGCGCGCAACGTCATTCGCGTATAACCTTTTCATTTTTCATACTCTCTCCCAGGCGCACAAAGGCCCCGCGCACAAAAAATCACGAACGCCCCGTAAAAAACTCAGCAGCACACGCTCCCCGGAATATTCGGCAGTTTCTTACATTTCAATGTGCGCCCGCCCACGCATATACACGGCGCGCAGCGCGGCCGTCCTCCTTCATACTCGCAGGATCCAGCCCGACATTTTACGAGCCAGCTTAACATACAAACTTTCTAATAAGAAAAAGCAACTCTTCCACCCCCTCGTCTCTCCGCGCGTATATACGTCATAAAGGCGTACACGCGCATGTACAGCGATCGAGCGACGTCCGAAAATTCGTATCCTCCTCGGGCACTATAAATAGCTAGAGGTCCCCGGCTCGAGGGACTGGATTACTCCGGCGTGCGCGTGTGTGCGAGCGAGTCCGCCGCGAGGGTAGCTTGAGCGCCAGTTCGCGCATACGTGCGTCCTTTTTCTTCTCCTTCCTTATTTTCTCATTTTCCCTCTCTCGGCTCGATCGATTGGTCGCAGCGAGCTTCGCAGTGAGTGAGATGGGGAGTATTCGCGAAAAATTTTCGCCGGGCGAAATTTGCAAAAGGATGGAGGGTACTGAGTGACCGGAGTAGCGAGCCGAGACGGCCGTGCTTTGATGTTATCGCGAGGAAGACGAGCTTGGCTTTTTTTTTCTGTAATAAGGCAATTTTTCGCCACTTGAGCGTTGAGCTGAGTGGCTGGCTCTTTTACTTTTATACATGGGAATTGCCGGCGAGGAGATTTTCACGCGATATAATCGGACGCGCGATTTTTCTCCACTGAGGGGAGAGACTGGGGACGTATTTGTATTTTTCTGGGTGTACACATGTGACCGAATTTTTCCTTGAAACACGGGTTTAACTATAGGTTGGAATTCAAGTTTATTGTATATCAGGAGGAAATCAGGCAGCGACTGCGGAAACGTTTGATTTAATTAAAGAAAATTCCTTCCCCAGCAGGAAGGGAGCATGATGCGAGCCTTCTACAAAGGCTCCTTTGTCGGCTCGACAATTTCCTTGCGGTCTTTATTAATAATCCCACCGTATCATTTATCAAACTCTATTGAAAGACGAAAACCGCCGCGGCGGTTTTCTCTCTCTCTCTTCCCTCGCCCAAAAAAAAAAAAACAAAAAAACATAAAATAAAAAATGCCACGCAGCTGAGAATCCGCGTGTAAGACTCTCAGCGCGTAGGACTCTTTTGTGCGTATACGTTAGAATAAAGGCGCAGGGAGGGTAGCCCGCGCGGGAGTATATATCGCCCGCTGCAATCGCACTTAAGTGCACGCAGAGACGCGGTAAATGATAGCGAATTTAGGGCTCTTTGACCGCTTGCCAAAGCGATTTTTTCCCTCCGCCTTTTGTCTAAGTCTAAGCGGGCCGCGTATACAGGCCAGCAAGAACGACGGGAACGAGCTTTACGTTTCGGGGGGGAAAAATAAACGCTGCAGCCAAGGTGCGTTGTTATTGCCGGACGTAAGAGCGCGAGCTTGGAGAGAGCGAGAGCTTGTCTTGGGCGCTAGCTAGCCGCGGCCGTATTGCGCTTTTTACTGAGCTCTCAGAGCTGCTGCCGCTGCCGTGAGCTTTGCAGTCGCGAGTTTCTTTATGCTTTGAATAAAAAAAGTTTAGAGCCTGAGCTCCGGGACGTTAGAGGAGCCAAGCTAAGCGCTGGGCTCCGCTGTAAATTGAATGTTTTGCTTTTTATATTTAGCTGACGGTTCGAGAGCCGCTTTGTCGCTGCGGTGATCAGCGGCTTGCAGAGTTTAATGGGCTCGATGATGTTGCGGAGTGCGCGCGCGCGTGGCCCGAATTGAATTTGAAAAATATGACATTGCTCGCGGTCGGCTGAGCACGCGGGCTTTGTAATTTTCGGTTGGTAAGTTACGGTTACTATTAATCATAATAAGCGGACTGTGAAATTTTTAATTCCACGTCGAGCTTTCTTAAATTATAATAGTGGGATGGTAGCAACGGCTGCGACAACATCCTGATTTTTATTGTTTTATTGGGCGGGTTGATTGAGATTGAAATATATTAATTATTTTCAGTTTAATGTCGTGTAATATCTGCATTGGTTGAGAAAATGAATTAAAAGTGCTAAAGAGAGTAGGCGAATAATTATAAAAACTAGTATAAGCATAAAAGGCAGTTTATTTAATCTTTCTATTTATTCACAGTACAAATGCCAGCTGTTTATTCAACTGAATAATAGGACTAAATTATTTCGGGAACAGTTAAATGTGACGGACACGTTTGCTAAATGACCAGGATTCGATCGTTAATTTCCGTAAGCAAACAAAATGATAATCTAGAGTCGCATGGCCGTGTTTCAACGTTTTTAACTTGATGAAAAACCACTCTCCAAAACTTGTTCCCGGAATAATGTACTGCAAAAATTTTTTTGAAAAAAATTATGAAGGTAAAACGCAGAGATATTTTACATAATAAAAGTAGAGTAATTACCGCGCGCACAATAGCGAAAGCTGACTTAATTCATACACTCGTTTTTACAAAACCACAGCCTACGTACAAGACATCTAAAACGTCAGTTATAATTTAAGTAATAACACATTTTCAGAGAAACAAGGTTTCATCGGCGGAAAAAAATATCCAATATACGAATATAAACAGGATGACAAATAATCCAATCTCTCCCTTCGCCGACGCGCAAAATCCAAGGAAAACAGCGATAAAATCGGCCAACTCCATTCCCGGCCTTCATCAAACAAAGCTCGATCCCAATCTGCAGAAGCCGCTAATTGTCACAGCGACTCCCGGCGCAAAGTCCATCCAAACTCGCCACCCCGGAGAACAAAATAATAAACTCCATAATCCGATCGAGCTGCCCTCCAGACCGTCCATTTGTCTCCGGACCTCAACGAAGATCGACAGGCCGCGTTAACGAGATAATATCTCCTCATTTAACCGGATCCAATCCGCCTTGGCTCCGGGCGCCAAGGTAGCTTTAAAAAAATCGAGCCCATCTCCGCGGCCATCGAGCAGCTTCTTTTCCGCGCGCTCGAGCGGATCACTTTTCACGCGCCCTCTCTGCGGAGTATATACCGCAGGAAAAGAGAGAACAGGAGAGAAGAGGAGAGAAGAGAGCCACGCCTAGGTTGCATACAAATACAGAGTGGCGCACCTGGGCCATTCAAGGACGGGCGCAGATAGCTCTTTGGCGCGCAACTTTCCTCCCGCTCTTTCGTCCTCCGGATTTCAGACTCCATCTCCCGCTCCATTTCTTATCGCGCTTTAAGCTCCTTCCTCCATCTTTCTGGCGGAGTCGCAGCCGCTATAAAGGTGCACATCTGAAGACTCGAGACTGCCGCGCGCGCTTTGAGATGGTGCCAACTCAATTCCTATGCTCGCGCGCGTTCCGTAAAGACGACGGGGAAAGATGAACTCCGGCTGCTGGAGGTGCTGCCGCTGCTGGTGGCTATGCGATGGAGAAAAGCCACTCTCTCTCTCTAGCTCTATCTTTATCTCCTTTGGGTGAGACGCAAGCGAGCGCGCCGAAAATCGAGCAAGTATATATTCCTGAATTAGAGCGGAGAGGAGAGTAGGCTCCCTTGATAGACAGAGAGAGAGAGACGGCGAGCGATCGAGGAGGCGGGACGAAAAGTCAATAGAGCTATTAAATCTACCTCGTCAGACGCTCCTGACGGCCAGAGAGGGAGGGAGATAGAGCCTCGTTGATGGAGCAAAGGCGCCGGCGCGCGGGCTAAGCTTCCCCGCGTGTAATTGCGCCGGCGGGGCCATTTTTTTTTCTTTTCTTTTTTTCGTAACGCTAGACTACCGCCCGTAATTAGCGAGGACTCGAGCGTGACGCCCGGCTTCTTCGGGCTGGTTTATAAGACTCCTTGCTCGTGATATTTCGGTGCGGTTGCGTTTCGTTGGACGTAGGTGACGATGGTTTATTGTATGTGTGTGGGCGAGGGGAATAATTGATAATATTTGCTCCGGAGGGTTTGCTGTTTGGCTTTTGTTTTATTTGTATTTTCATTGGGGTGCGAGTGGATTCGTGTTGATGGAGAACGAGTGATTGATTTGGCGGGGGGTTTTCGGAGGAATTTCGAAAGTAAATAAACGCTTTTCGTTTATAACTTTGTACATGCGATCTAAACAATTGCTCTATACGGGAATGGAGAGGTGAACGTTTTAACGAGTATTGGCGATAATAATCGATGTAGATTTTCTTGAGATTACTGGGTACATGTTTTCGCTTTATAAAGAACAGAAACATGAGCGTAGCAGTTTATTTTCTGCTTAAGTTTTTCTACGTAATTAGCACAGAAAAAATTTTGTAAACAAAATATAAATGATTTACACGTCCATTAACTAATTAACCCTTTGTCGTCCAAGCGTAATTTCAAAAATAGAAGTAACATCTAATTTCAAAAATGTCATTATCTACATTATCAATCCTAAATAGTATTAAATTATATAATAATAAATGTGCGTACAATTTATATGATACAAGAAGAAAATTTCATGTTACCCTTAAACGCATTATTTAATAAAAATTTGAACCTGAATAAAATATATATTTTTACCCAGATGTAAAAGTATTTAATCCTGATTTAATTGGTGTAAAATACATCCTTTGAATTTTCGCCGTATCTGTAAACTTTTTTTTATTAAAACGTGTAATTGAATACCGTTGTTTGTAAACTAAGAGAATTAACGTTTGATTAACTTTTTCATTTAGATCGAATTCAAACCTCTTACGATTACTTTTTTTGTTATTCTTTATACAACGGATAAACGAGTGATTAAAACTGATACGGTACTTTATCAATCCCCTTTTAATTTACTTATTGAAATAGCATTTATGATAAAATTGTATGATACAAATCGTGTTTTAACAGCAAAGCAATAACAAATAAATAAAAACTGTTATCACAGCATTTTGCATATTGATGAGAAAATAACTAAAAAAAAAGAGTTCATTAAAATATCTCTAGTTAGGTGTACTAACTTAGAAGTTCAATTTAAATTAACTATATACTTGCTTGACAAGATCGTCGGTCAACAAGGAAAAATTGTATAAACATGATAATATTAACGAAAGCAAGCGTATCTGAGCAATCTAATAACTGGCCATTCCCAAGTTTATAAGAATAAAGAATCGAGAATAGAATTCTCCAAGTTTGTTTAATAGCTTACAATATAAAACTCATAATTTACCTCAACAATAAATTTCACTTGGCAAAGAAACAGTAAAAATAGACAAAAAACCAACAAGTATACATCTACAAAGACAAAGGCGGCCTCGGAAAAATCTGAGAACACCTGTTTCAATGGGTGGCATTATCGTAATAAACGACTAAAACGAGAGACAGACTGCAGCATTGCATAACAGAAAAGCCATATACACGAAAAGCTTACGCAAGCGCGCGTCAGTTCGAGAAATTAGCGGACTACTGCAGCGTGTCGGCACCGCTCGGCTCGCGTCGCTCTTATATACACACCTATACAGCGCTTTCCGCTGCGCGAGCGAATTATCCAGTCCCCCCCGTGAATAAGAAAGAGCCTGGCGATCGCGGTTGCTCGTAAATCCGCAAGATTAGCCGGGCACACGTCTCTATTTTCGCGCGCCGCGAACACAGAGCGCCCAGCCGCACGGTCAGCTCTGTCCGGCCGTAAACACGTAGCTCAGCTCTCTGTGCGGCTGGACCACCGTGCGCTTGGTTAACAGCGAAACCAGAAGCCATCAACTTGAGTCGCCGCCGCCGTCGACTCGCGCGAGCGCTGCGCTTATGAATAGCAAATGAAACGGCCGGAGAGCGAGACAGGCGCGAGTTGTAAGGCCGTGCAAGGCTAGTGCGTATTACAGTATGACTTTTTGCTCTCTCTCTCTCTCCCACTCACACGGCAGGTAGAGTTAAAATTTCATTCGACGAGTGCGCCCCGATCTTTCCGTCGCGTGTAGGTATTATACTTGCCGAAGCAGATACGTTCTGGGATTTGACGAATTACGCGCTGAATATTTCACCCGGCCGAGCTCGCGCGTATTCCCCGAACAAATTGACCTGAATACTTTTTTTCCTCGGCATCCCTTAGGCAGAGCCCCCCACTTTCATTTCAGCCTGCTGCAAAATACGTTTCATTACCGGCGGGCCTGATGAAGTTTTGAAAAAAATGCGGTGAACACGTGTGCGCTCGCTGCGGCCTGAGTTAACGAAGTTTTCATTTATTTAGCGCGCGAGGTAAATAGGAGGAAGCGAGGGGGAGAAAAAGAATTGGCACGTGGGCGCCCGGCGATGCGCGCTTTTCCGCGTGAATTTTCACAGCAGCCACGGAGAAATGCGTTTTATTGCGCGGCTGGAAGCTAAAGCCGTTTGGCCGGAAGGTGAATATGGTTAAAAATTGATAAAAAGGTAGGTTTTAACGTCGCGGCGAATTTCGTTCGCTCGATGCTGCTCTCACGGTAAGCTAACGCCCGTAATACATCATTTTGTCAACTTTATTCGTATCACGTTACGCCATTATGGACGGATCAATTATCGGCTACTTGGTTTGTATGGCTAGAGGAAATTTAGATTATAGTATGCATCATAAATACGCATAAATTGTGCGTAATTAGTGTGATGGACAAAATAAAAACTTTAAAACAATGTAAAAGATAAAGTTATTATTATTTTGTCAAAACGCTTTGTATTTAAGGTAATTTTTTAATTACTATTGAATATAAAGTTATATTCAAATTTTCAAAAAAGTGCATTTAAAATAAGTTGCTGAACGTTAGAACTTTGCAAAAGTACATAATTAATTGTTCGCTCTCTTTATGTAAAAAAAAACAAAGAAAAAGGGAATAATTATTCAGGATATGAGATTTTTCAGCGATAAAAAGTTTACATTTATTTATTGCCTTTTTATGAATAAATGAATGTTAATTAGTTTACCGTCCATCTCTCTTATGGAAATTTGAATAGACTTGCATTAAAATAGCGAACACAATGCCTTAAAATTGATTTTTTCTACATATGAATCGTTGATTGATTTTCCCTACATAAGTATTTTTTCAGAATGATAAATTTTCAAATGAGTATTTCATGAAAAAATTAAAATTTCTAATTAAAAATTATCTAATATCGAACGGTTATTTATTTTAAAAAGTAATAAATGAAAATATTACTAATACTAACAACAAAATTACTAGAACTCAAAATAAAAAGAACAAAAACTTAGAAATTATAAATAAATTAGCTTTTCTGAAAGTCTATAAATTATTAAAACTATAAATTATTAAAACTGACATAACAGCAAAAATTTTATTAAATTTTCAAATTTTTCACTATCATCATATTTCTACTTACTTATACACGGCATCAATTTTTATTATTATAGTCCTATTTCTTTTGTTGAACTTTAATTTTTTTATTAATAATATAATGCAATATATCTTAATTTTTTTTAAATAAATCCATCTGAAAATTTATCATTCTCAAATAATAATTTCTAGTTTAAAAATACAAAGAATTTTTTACATAAATTATATAATAAAATCATTATCTATCCATCTCATTATAACATATCTTACAGAGACATTTAATTAACAAAATTATTTTCTACCTAGTCTAGAATTATATATGAAAGTAATTTTAATCAAACCAGCTTTGTGAGCATTATTAATAAAGACTTTATATATGCATATATTATTATTTATTCACCAAAAACGTATTAGTCATTTTAAAGACCCGAAAAATAGGCAAAATGTGACATATAATTACTACAAATTTTCATTCACGTAAATAACTAACATATTTACATACATATGTACGTGTATCTAAATATCCCCATACCATGAGGTAGTGTTATTTCAGAGTAATACATTTTCACATGGATGCTTCATAAAAAATTTAAAATCTCGAATTAAAAATTTTCCCACATCGAATGATTATATTGCCTAGAGTAATAAATACAAATAATACTAACAACTTTAATTATTATAATAATAAATTATTAATAAGCAAATGGGAAATTTAAAAAGTGAGAATAAATTGATAAAAGAATAAAAAGTAAAAGAAATAAAAAAATAAAAAAATATATATTTTGAACAATCTGTAAAATAATAATGTAGAGTAATCGATTTCTTATAATTTTTAGTATTTTGTAAGGTAGCCTATCTGAAATTCTATTGTTTCTAAATTATTGATTCTCTGACAATAGCAAATATCTTACTTATTTTTGCTTTTATTTTTTTCTCTATGCTCAATTTTTTATTCATCTGTAACAAAAATCTACGTGACGATGGAAAGTACTGTTAATCTGTTGAATATATTTCATTTTTCTAGTTCTAATATGCATATGGTGAAATATGGATATATTTTTCCGAAAAAATAACCATCTGAAAATTTATTATTGTAAAAAATACGGACAATTCACGTAGGCTAATGAATTTTGCAATATTTAAAAAAAGCTAGTATATAATTATTTTTTACTTTAATATACCTTTGTCGCTATATCAAAAAACTACTACCTAATTCTTGCTTTTACAATAAAAAAAAATAGCAAAAATTAATTCGTGCATTATAAATTATACTAATTTTTTGGTTCAATTTATAATAAATTTTTATTAAAATAAGTTACGAGTAAGTACCCTAAACAACACTGGAACTAAGTCATTTTTATTTTCTTGTTGCACAATACATTATTTATTTAATTAATGCTAATAAGCTAATTGCTTATGTATGAATAAAAAAGTATAAAATAAAGTAAAAATAAAAAAATTTTGATATAATACCTTAAAATAATTACTAATAAAAATGTTATTTGTAAATACTTAACATTATTTTTCATACTGATAATAATTTAATGCGCTATATTGATCAAACAAAAATTGAACTACATATTTTACGACTTCTGATGGAGTATTTTTAAGTTAATTATGTTTTTATACTAATATTATTTCTGATTTTAACTTTAGAGTGTATTTTTTAATGAGACGAGTACTGGACGCGGCATAATGAAGTTATCAATGCGAGATAAAACTTCGGTGCGATGATTGTCAGTAAATCACGTGTATGAATTTAATGGCAATCCCAACTGTCATTCTGCATTTATAATTCCCATATTTATACAAGAAATATTTTCAAAAATTCTCTTTTTTCAAATCTTATGTATAACATTAATATGAGTAAGAGCAATTCTGCACACATTTTAATAATTAAATACATCCGACCAGAAGATTTAAAAATGTAACCTTGGAGGTCCATTCTATTTTCAAAAATTAATTAAAAAAATAGTCTTGTAGAATTTTAATGAAATGCTCTTAAATGATGTCTATGCATCTTAATAAGGTAAATTACCTTTTATTGAATTAAGTCAGAAACTAAACATTACTTGGTAAATACAAGAGTTAACGCAATTCATGATATTAAGTGTATTTTAAATTTTCATGATGTAACACAAATCCCAATTGCTATGTTTACATGTACTTTTAAAACTCATGTAAAAAAAAAGTTGAAATAATATTTACATTTCTCAGTAATCTCAACAATAATCACAATTCCGGTAATAACAATCCAACCTCTAATTCTCCCTAAAATTCTTACCCGATCAAAAGAAGCACCAAAACACAACCAAACTCCACAATACCTGAAACAGAGCAAAAAAAAGAAGCAAAAAAAACCGGCCTGCGCTCGCGCGACTCTGAAAAACTTTCACCGCTCTTGCATTCAAAATCTCATCTATCGAGGTCAGGATCGCGGCTGGAAGGGACTCGTACTAAGCTATATATCGACTACCCACGCCAAAAGCACTCGGCGCACCGACAGCAGCAGCACAGCAGCAGCAGTCGCGTTATCTGCAGAAATGCCCTCGCTCTCCCGCAGCCCGGAGGAGCGAAAGTAATTCGATATCTCCTCCATCCGAAAGGTAGAGAGGGAGATGACTGAGATTGCTCACGGAACAAAGGACCGGGAGAACCAGTCGCGGCGTGCCTTGCAAATGCACGCATTAACAAGTCCATCGGATGCTAGTAAGTCTGATTTTAGCAAGTTAAACAGATGTCGTAGTTGATAGGGTACGGATGAGTGCTCGTTTAGGTGGGTGGGAACGTTTGCGCTATTTTTGTATCTTCGAGGCCGGGGAGAGTTTGAAATCGCTATTTTCTTGTTGATGCTTTGGCGGCGAGGCTCTCGTTTTTAGCTGTCGCGTCGCAGTGAAGCTCGACGTGTGGAAATACCTAAATTAAGGCTTATTCATGGACTATAAATACTTTATCGGCTGGAATTTATGCGCATCGTTATTGTACAGTCGAAGGAATATGCAAACAAATTGTGCACTACTTTTTTTTTCTTTTCCGCCTACTCGTTTCAAATAAATTTTATCAAAAGTTTTTCGCATCTACTTTTTTAAAATGCTTTTATTTACGGAGTAAATATTACGTTCGAAATGCCGAGAAAAAGCTAAAAGGCGGGGAGGCAATTTTTTTAATTTGTTCGAAATGCTTATATCGCGGTAAGTAATTTAATATTAAATATGAAAGAATGAAAGCTGTGGTAATGTTATTCCTAGTTTGAGCGTTTATGGTTAATTTATTTCTATAATTACGGTTAAGAATTAAATAAATTAACACGATACTGATAAATTACAAAATCAACGATATTTCATGAATTATAGGAGAGCTGTATTATGAATATTTTATTTTATTCTTTTGGTACACAATGTAATTAATGATTTTCATAAGTTAATGGGCTAATTATTTGGGAGGAGAGAGGCTCTTGTTATATTTTTGTAAATAATATGCTTCTAAATAAATTAAAATCTACCTAAAGTTATGAATATATAATGGAACGGGCGCAATATGAGCGTAATTTTAACTTTAATTTCGTAATTTGCCACAAAATTGTAATTTATGCTTTGTTATAAACCCACGTGCCGAACACGAGCCAATGTTAAAACTCAAATACTCTGATCCTGAACACAATTCGTTTATAATATATAATATTATCTCAATATTAAAGACCCCCCCCCCCCCCTGAAACCAACACCCGCGTACACTGAAATTAAAATCCAGCCAGACACGATGCCGAACAAACTACTATCTTCTGCCGTTATTAAAGTTGGCATAAAATCGGCCAAGCCCGACTAATACAATATCCCCTAGCATTCCGAAAACGCCCAGCTCTCTTTCAGTCCCCGTAAAATCGTTCGAACAAACTACTGCACGACAATCCAAATCACAGAATAAGACAGAAAAAAAGGAAAAAAAAAACTAGTAGACCGCAGCTCCAGCGCTGCCAAGATTCAATTGCGTTTTATCTCTCCGGCACGAGCGCGTCGCTCGAAATTAACCGTCGCTCCTCTCTCTCTCTCTGTCGGTTTTATCGCTCTCTCTCTCTCTCTCTCTCTCTCCCTCTGCACTCACCCAGAAAGCGCTCCACTCGCAAAATCTCGGTCCGTAAAACGGCTCTTCGGTCAGAGAGGGCCCATCGATGCGAAATCGGCCCGGCACCCCCCCCCCTCCTCCCAGTGGTGCAATATGCGTAACTAGGTAATCCCATTTGATTCTCCGAGGCGGCGATCCTCCTTGGGGAAGCCGGAGCATGTGCATCGCGGGAGCATCTCGGCTCTCTGCCCACCCCTAGAATCCCTCCTCGCGTTTCTGTACATACAGCCTTACGTATATATACACACACTCGCATGCAAATGCTCGAGCGCGAGTTAGGGGGGCGCTTAGGGCCGCGCGCCGAGTTCGCCCTCTATATATCGATGCATGCAAATACCCGCGGAGTAGGCGGCCTCCCCCCTCCACCTCCCGGATCTAAGAGTCCCGCTCCGGTCCAGCTGTTACTTCAGGAAGGGGGGGGGGTGGCACAATAAGAGCCGCCGTATCTCCTTTTCCTCCCTCGCCTTCCTTTCTCATCCATATGGATGCGGAATTAATTTAATTACGCCGCCGAGCTCTCCCCCCTCCTCGCTCTCTGTCTGACGTAAGTTATAGTACGCGAGCTTGAGGATTTTTTTAGGGCGATGCGGAGAGAATGAGAGAGAGAGAGAGAAGACGGCCTTGAAGGAGCCGTATTCTTGCGGCAAGGAGATCAGGATTCGCGAGAGATCCGGGAGTGGGCCATATCACGCACTGGGGAATGTATATATTTCGCGGGAGATGCAGCTTGTTTCACGGCTGTATACAGAAGCAGGTGCGGCTAACGGCGGCCGTAAAAGTATATGTATATAGGAGGAGAGGCCGCGAGCGATGCGGATTTTTGGAGACGCCACCGTTCCGGATATATCAAACGCTTCCGCGGGATTGTTCTTTTTTTATGGCCTCTGGTTGGATGATTGATCGGAGGGGCCGTTTTCATTAATATCGCGTTTGTTTCTGGGGGTAATTTTAAGAGCAGGAGGCAGCTGTCGCTGACGCGCCTTTTTCCCTGATACGCCGCGGCGGGCGCTTGATATCTAGGAGCCGTTTACTTATATATGTATGAGAGACGCCGGCGATGGAGCTGTCATTCTTAGACAGCTCTATGGATAGTGGCTGTCTTGTTTCTCGCGGGGATGTTGAGAGATATCGAGTGAATCCACTTCGACGCGACGAAATCCGTCTTCGCTGAGACTTTTTGAGACGCTGTTGTGAAAATGGGAATGGCTCGCTTTGATTTGTGGTTATTGAAATGTGGACTTTTTTATTGGTTGACGTAATGAGGAGGTTGTGGCTCTTATTAAAAAGTATTTTTTTTTGTCCCTTATGTATATATAAATATATATAGGTAAAAACTATTGAAAAAATACATTTATAAAATACATGCAACAGTAATTATGTAGTCTATTAAAAAAGAACAATACAACCTCAGTAAAACCATAAAATTGACATAAAAAAATATGGAGCAAGTAAGTAAAAGACTCAATCGACGTGGTGAACAATCCATTCAATACACCGCGTCGTCAAACATGCAAATTCGAGGCGCACTCGCTCGTCGAGATAAAAGCTCGGGATCGCGCGCTGAAGTGTCGACGTCGCGTTATCGCCGCCTGACTCCTGCATATTTCATTACCGCGTTACAAAACACATGCATTTTCAAACGCGAAACTTGTATCGAGCAAAAAATCGCCTTTTTCTTCGGCATCCAACCTAAAAAAACCAACAAAAATGCTAATCACTTCAACCGTAACACCAAAGCTTTCTTAAAGAGAAAGAGCCAAGCGGACGCGCAAACTAAGTGGAAAATCCGCATAGACGCGAGCTTCGCGCAGGTACAGGCTGCAACTTTTAATAAGATAACTCGAAAATTTCATCGTCAGCGCGCGCGCGCGAGAGCTGGCTATCTCGTCGCGCTTACGTATACACGTCTAACTAGTCGCAGCGACGCAGCGCGCGCTCTCAACTTTGCATAAGACATCGCGTCGCACTGCTCTCGCATGTATAACCCAGGCCCCGTCGATTGCTCATGGGATTTTGCGCGTATGCCTTAGCTGCCGGCTCCATACACAGCTACACCCACAGCTATACCCACAGCCACGCTCTTCCCGACAATTTCGCCTCTGGATTACGATCTTGCTAATCCAGCCTGACACAACATCAATTACGCGGCTCGTACTTGCGGGTGGGGGTGGTTTGCGCATAGTGCCAGGAGCGAGCCAAAGCAGTAGCGAAACTAGAATAAACAGCTGGCGGGCATACTCCGCGTTATATATATATATACATAAACTTACGCTGACGTCGAACACGCCGTCTCTCATGGTAGCGCTGGGCCCGGGCGTTGCTGGCTCGTGCTCGTCGTCCTGCCTTCCCTCCTCGGTTATGCGCGTGTACCAGCCCGACTGGCCGGCCCGGTTAGCTGCACTGGCGGCAGGCTCGTCTCTCTTTCGCCGATTCAACAAATCGAATCCATTAATCACGGGGCCGGCCGGCTCGCCGTTACCACTGGCACTGTTCGCTGCCACCGCTGCCTTTGCCGCCGCCACCGTCGTCGTTGTCGCTGCGGAGATTGACTGCTAGGTAGAGCTGCTCTGCACACACGCGCTGCCGCCGCCGCCGCCGGCGCTATTTTCCCGGCCGCGGGAACAGTCGATGGCTGATCGCTCGGGACGGCAACATCCGCCGGGGCTGCTGAATTTCTGCCGGCGCTTCTGGCGTGTTGCGAGGGTCACTGTCTTTTTTCTCTCTTGCTCTCTGTTGCGAGAGTGGAGTTGTATCTCTAGCGCAGAGCTGCTTCTTAAACTTGGCCCCGGCTCTCTGAAAGAATTCGGCGCTCTTTTATTTGCGGCTCGACGCGCGCTCGAGAGGGAAAACACACGGCTGCCGCTGTTACTGCTGCGTTGGCAAGGAAAATAGAGGCCTGCTCTCCGCGCGGAGGTGAGCGCGCCGGGTTATAAATCAGTCGCTAATGCAGGCCGCGAGCGAGCGCATCTGCAAGATTATACATAGATACGTATAGGTATATATATGCGCACGCCTAGAGCCGGTTTATTCGCTCGCGCTGCTATTGCGAAAAGAAACGGAATGATTCAGCGAATCTCGATGCCGCGTATAGATACAGACACACACATGCACACACACACACCCACACAGTCGGACACGTAGCTGTATACATAGGAGCGAGCGCGCGCTGGGCGATTAGCCGCTCGGCGGCGGCGCACGTGCTCCGCGGCGCGGCCGAGTGTCAAGAACCGGCGAGAGGCGCGAGTAGCGCTCTGCGTGTGACGCGGAAACTGTACTCGACGGGCCCCGCCGGCTATTTAATACTCGCCGTCCGCTCTCTCCATCTCTCTATTTCTCTCTTTTTTCTATACTGAATATACACGTATACCTGTCTGGATTTTGCGAGAATTCGTAACGCGAGAGATGGACGTTTATTGGCAGATATAGCGCGATATCGCGTTGTGCTCTCTCTGCGGTTCGGCCGATATGCGGTTTCCTTGGCGAAGAGAGCGAGAGCGAGAGAGCCGATAATCGAGAACCCGCGCGGCTAATGCCCGTAATTTCGAAAGCCGCATTTTTCACAATGGACCATTTTTTTCTCTCTCTAACGGCGCGCTTTCCCAATTCACGCGACTCTTTTTCTCGCTCGGCATAATCGAGAGTGAAGAAAAATTTTTCCCTTCTTTTTCGCTGCAGCGCCGCGCCGCAGGACCACAAGCCAAGGGGTCAACGGACCGGCGCTCCGCGTCTTCTACTCTACCTTTCGACCCACAAAAAAAAGACACAGAGAGAGAGAAAGAGACGGATTATACAGCGAAAGGAGCCGTGCGACATACAAACACACGCGCGCTCGCTACTTATACAGCCTGCGCGCGAACAATGCAATGACAGGTGTGCGCCCGGGAGGACGAGCCTCTGTCTCTGCATCCCGACAATCCAGCGCTCTCCTCATTACACACACGCACGCGTATACATATAGAGAACCGCCGATCTTTCCAAGCAGTAGCAGCGGCAGCCGCTGCGCCCTGTGTTATATGCGTGTACCTGTCGAGAATAACAGCAGCACACGAGCCGGCCTCGCGCGCGCTAAGCACAGCTGCTGTCCTTAATGCAGAAGCAGCGCGCGCGCTGTTACAGAGTGAGAGCAGCAGTCACACACTTATGCGAAAGTATATACTTTGAAGAGCGAGATGCGCGGGTGTAGAGGGAGAGCTAGAGAATCGCGGGAGCGAGCGACGCGAGGCGAACGGAGGTCGGCGCTCAACTGAGCCAGCTCTCGGGCGGGCGCGCGCGCTGGCTCTGCTGCTCTCCCACCCAAGAGTCGAGAGAGCGCGGCTGTTACTACTGCCTGGCTCAGCGCGCGCGCAGCACCAGCAGCAGCAGAGCCGGAGAAGAAAGAGACTCGAGAGTCTGTGTGTTGCTGCGGCTCTAGGCTACGCGCCTGTGTGTGTGCGTGGGTGTGGGTGAGATGGCTGCAGTGTGTGTACCTGTTGAATGTCCAAGAGAGCGCGCCGGCCGTGGCTGATGTGTGTATATATGTATATACATCGGCAGGAGAGGATGGAAGCCGCAGGATCGCCCCCGCAGAGGGATGAGAAGGAGAGAGAGAGAGCCGGCTGCGAAGTGCGCGCGCGCGCTCTAAGCGAGGCTCTTTTGGGGACTAGCTCGATCGGGCTCCGGGCTGCGCTTGGTCGCGCGTATTTTTTGGGATTGGGAGAGTGTTGTGGCTGATGGTTTTTCGATAACGAGCGTTGATTTTTGGAAGGTATTTTTTGTATTAAGGGTTTGGGGTTTGTTGTGGGGGTGAGTTGTTTAGTGTTGATTGTTTTTAGTTTGTTTGAAAATTGTTATGTTTATAAGGGTTATTATACTGTGATAGCAGACACTTTGAAATATGTTTAATATTGGTAATTTGATAAATATACGCGATGAATCGGTAACTCAATGTGATGGTTGAATTGAAATGCGAGCGTTAGTCATGTTTTATTACTCAATTATTTTCGAGCAAACATTCAGCTATCCTGACATTTTTAAAAGAGAAAAGATTATATGGATCAAAACGAACATACATTTTTATTATCACTTATTAGATAAGAAACGGTAACGACCAAGTATATCTCATATATGGTCATTAAATTTTTAATTGTTTTGCATAATCTTTATTCACATACAATTTTGAAACAATTATATTTATTTAAAACTATCTTAAAGTCTATAAATTATTGTTTTATAAACATTAAAATAATTTTAAATAAAGTATTATTGTAGAGCCAAAGATTTTTTAATAAATAATATTGTAAAGCAAAAAATTTTAAAAATATCTTTCAAAAAATATTTGTATTGTATTAAAATGAAGGGGAACATTAAAATTAAAAATTATCTTTTGTGATATTATTCTTTAAAATTGAAGTATACTTGAACGTACAATATAAAATCAGTATCTAATGATTATTAAATTATAATTAAATTATATTTCAAGTATAAATGAAAATTAAAAAATTCTTTTAAAACTCATTTTATAAAGAAGAAGCATAGTTATACATTTAATATGTCCAGGCATTCTTTTTGAAGAAACTCATAACAACATGCAGACAATTGGTATAATTCTATTAATTCTCGCCTTTCCGAGACTGTTGACGTTAATGAAACGCAGAGCTTTTGATATTAATCAGCGACTGTGCGTTTTCATAACACCAGCATTTCTCCAGAAAAACAAGCGTTTTTATCTCGAGAAAAATTTCATTTAGAACGTTTTCTTAGAGTAAATACAAATAGTACTTTTGTTAAATCCAAGAATTTGTAGCTCATTGTACTATTTGCAGTAAGTTTTCTAAGAATGCAAATATCTGTTTAGCTAAAATGGTAAAAAAAATTTTGGTATGAAAATGCAAGACCTTTGGTTCAAAAATAACATTAATTACTCAAATTATATAAAAATTAATTTAATTATTTCGAAAGGGAAAAGTTTTACAAAAACTTCCTTTACATAGAGTATTTTTTAGTATTCATCAAATTTAAAAAATTTTTTTTTAAATATTTATCAATAGCTATTTTTTAATTTTTCTTTAATATAAACTATTTATATTTTCATATTTTCAAAAGCTAAATAGGAGCATAAGAATTAATGATTTCTAAATTATGACAAACTACATTAATAATGGTGAATATATTTATTATTTTCATAATGAATACGTTAAAAAATATGTTATTCAGAATAAAGGCCTTATTTTAAATGTGTTTCAGTGAACGTTCTTGAAAGTGAAAGTTGTTTTCCACTTACGCGGCAGTATCTGTTTTGCACAAGTATAAAGTTTTTAAAATAATCAGAACAATCACATGATTGTCATTGATTTGAATTAAATCTGGTTTTAACAGATTCTTTAGAAAGTCAAATTAACTATATAAAAATTAAAAGAAATAATAATCTTACAGTTTGTTTATATAATTCAATAAACCGTTTACACTCTTATATAAAAAATTAACCTTGACATGTTTTGCAGTAATAATTTGCTTTTACTTCTTTGATCTTTAAGTAGACAAATACCTTTCATCGTCCTCCATAACGTAAAACATCTATGATACTAATTAGAAATACCTAATAATAAATTTGTGGCACTAACAAAAAATATTGTGGAAAGTCACATAGATTTCGTGACACGGCAATAACTTCTGTAGAAAGTAATATATCAACTAACCAATGGCTAATTCTCCATTTGTCATTTTCCTTCTATCACACGGATGTTAGATCTCTCTCCGTTTTTTCTCCTCTACCATCTTTCTTTCACAAATGTATGCACTCCGTGAGAATCTTATAACTGCAAGTCATGTATAGCTTTGAAACTTCGAACTTTTTTTGTTCATATCCGAGATCTTTAATAGGTCATTCCGATTAACGCTACCTTAATTTCTAATTAAGTGGTTATATACGATGTTATGAATTCAGAGACTTTTAATACATGAGCATCAAGCGTAATTACACATCGTTGTTAAATTAGCTCAACAGACATAACTGTAGCTCTTTATACACTTCAAATTATTGTAAATTTGATTATAGCTAGTTTTCAACTGTGATGGACCATACTCTTCACATTGAAAACATACAGTACGAATGAATCCACCTATTTCTCAGTTTCCGTAATGCAAATACTTTCCTTCTTCGAATTTCCCGTACTTTTTCACACAACTACTTCCACGCAGACTACCATTAGCCAACTTCATATATTTTCATCACCTCTCTCACGCAGCCGAGCTTCTCCTATTATTTTTCCTCTTTTCCCAGCCAATGTTTTTCTAAAAGCGTCGGCTCGAATTTCGGCCTCGGTTCCGAAATGAAGATCGGCATACCTATATGATCAAGTACCGCAGTGCAAACTGACATTCGACTCCTCTGTATATATCCGAATGTCTGCGAGCCGGCGATTGCTGCGTCTATAGGTACGCGCTCAGAATCGGATGTTCCCTCAATGCGATTTGCCGGGCGCTTAACATTCCAAAGCCAAGGAGATGATGACCGCTATTGTTTCACAGGAACTGGACCACCCTTAAAGTCAACGTCTTCGGGGCACGCAGTATTGAGACCACTTGCGGCTTTATTGTTTAGGCTAAGCTTTGGAAATTTTAATTTTTAATGCTGACAGTTATGTAAACGCGTGATTATGTGAATATTTATTGCTTTATTTATGTATTATGAATATCAGATATTTGTTGTATTTTTAAAAAAGATAAATTTAATAGAGTAACAAAATAAAAAATGTTTAAGTGGCATAAAAAAGACGTAAATGCTACACGATTGTGATGAAGTTGCATATAAAAAGGGCTGATAGCAATATTGGAAACAGAGTATAATAAAATTGATTTTGCATTATAAAATTTCAATATTTGAAGTAGACGTATAGATATATATTAGCATTTAAACGAATTAGTTTACATTTATTCTATTTGTAAAAAAATTAGACATTAATAATTACAGTTGATTTAACATTATTATATAATGAAATATAATAAAGTTTGAAAAACAACTTTATTAATGAGTGCTTAATTAACTGGAAAGTGAAAATAAAATTGTACAATTGTTAACAATGACATAACTTCAACTCTGTTTTTTTTCACAACTCCGTTAAAAATAAAAAATATAATTTAGCCGAAGTACCGTGAAATTTGCATTCTGAAAAATCGCATTATCTAACTAATTTAACGCGTAAAATCGAGAATAAAATTTCGGTCAAATTTCAACGCTGCGAAAGCCGCCCAACTAAAACAATTAGAATTTCATATTAAAATAAAAAGCTCTCCTCCCTCGTGACAGGCCAAGTTATAAATGGAATTTTAAAACAGAATATGATAAAGCTGCCGCTTTCGCAGTAACACGCGCATGCATCTCGAACCGTTCATGAACTCGGGAAGGAGCTTACCAACTTTTTAAAGCGCACCCCTCAATATTACCTTCACATAGCAGAAGCATCCTTTTATTTCCTCAGCACTCCTCATAAATAAACAGTATAACCCAGTTTATGCCCTACACACATACCTCCGCATTCGCATTTCGAAACACGCCGAAAAATCGATACAGCCCTAATTAGTCGTAGCGCGAACGCGCGAGCCGCAAACCGTATAGCATCGGTATTAATTATAATAAATTATCAATGTTATCGCAGGCGAATAATTAACTCCCACATGTCGGATATCAGCTAGCATCGGTTTATTAAAAGAGTCGCATGCGACATCAAGCACGCGTTTCGCGGAAAACAGCGTGTACATGCAATACGGCTCCGGGGCCGAAGTGAGCTTATCAAAATGTCGGGCTGCCATAAACGGGACTTTTAAATCTCAATGCCGGGCAATATTCGCGCCCGAAAAGCCGGAAATAACAGTAGGTTTACTGCGTGCCGCGCGAGCGTAACTTTACAACCGCGGTTAATGAAATTTGCCCATATATACATCTCGCTCGCGCGCGTGCAGCTATTGTGTCCAGGCGTGCGCGCCGCTGAGCTTGATAGAAAGGAGAACGAAGAGAGAGAGAGAGAGAGAAAAAAGGATCGATGAAAGAACGAAGGCGCGAATCTCGTTGTATATATATGTATCTATATATATACCTAGATATTCAGCGAATCGGGCCGTTGAAACGCGCATGACCCCCTGACCTCGAATTTAATTCACGCTCCGCCGGCAGCCGGTTCTTTCGCCTTTTCTTGGCCTTGGCTCCTGCGCCGCTGCTTTAATATACATACAACACTTATCGATTTATGTATCACGTCCATATACGCACACGGACACATAACCAAAACGCTTGCGAAAAACGTTGAACCGTGCGCGCACGATTTACCCTTTTTCTTGCCGCGTCCGGGAAATTGACTCTATATAAAGAGAGAAGTGTTTGCTTATATATACATATATATCCACTCCCTGACAGACGAATGAGCTGATCCGTCTCTCGGCTAGTCTCTTATACCTTTTTCCTTCTTCTATACAAACAGATAAGAAGCGCCGGCGCTGTATGCGCGCGAGCGCTGCAGACTCTAGCTCCTTTCAACGAGTCCCGAAAATTAGTGGGTCGCGAGCGAGAGAGTGAAAGGAGAGCCGGCTCTCTCGGGGGGCCGGGAGCTCGTCCGAGGAAAGTTTTTTCGAGCCGCGAATGAATACAAAGCGACGTCGCGCGTTATTAAGACAAGTTTTTTTCTCGGTGAAAAAGCCGGCGAGGTTACCGTTTAGCCGTGTGAATGGCCGGCTAGTCTTTCGGATTGATGAGGGGGGCCTATTTGGAGTATTAGCGTCGTTATCTGAGGAGGTGGAGTACTGCCGGATTGGATAGAGTGAGCAGCTGTGGTCCTGCGGGAGGGCTTTGTTTATTAATGCGGGCTCGGCAATTGCTGCAGGATTTCATTATTACCTTGATAATTTAGATGGGCGTGTGGCTGAGACGGTAGATTATTGCTGTACTGCTAATGTTTACAAGTGCTAGATTATGCAAACTTTGATATGCTGAGATTATGAGGGGAACCGTTTGGTTTGCAAGTACTAGGTGTTTTCGGTGTTTTGTAAAACAGATGCTTAATTTTCGACGAAAACGACTTTTCATATGTATATATAAGTATGTTTTTGAGGTGTAATTTAATTCACCTAACTTGTTAAGAAATCAGTAATCCAAGAAAGTCGTTTAGGCGGTTCCAAGATTATTTCAGTTTAAAAAAGAGTTAGATGTTAAATCCAGCGTTGCCAAAGTAACGCCTTTACTAGTGTTGCGTCGGTCACTTTTGTTATTGCTTTTTGATATAGTTATAGGAGATTTGTTACTTATAAATAAACTAAATAAATAAATGAATAAGTAAATATCAAGTGATTGTATATTTTTTATATTATATTCTAAAATAAAAAGTTCAAATACTAATAAATTTTAACCTTAATGACTAGATAATTGATATTTATTAAGTTTGAATTTTTATGTATCAGAAAAAAGTTTGTCTCTAGTAATTTTTAAGATTTAAAATCCCGTTAATGAATTGTTTTATAAAAATTTAATTTCGAACAAAGTGACCTCATTGACCAAAATATCCCAGCGTAAGGTAAGTCAACAACTAACTACAATGTCAAAGTTTTACAATTGTAATTTATGCCTATTTTAGATCAGACTTATGTATTAATTTAATTTATAGTTACTAATATTTAACTCTAATTAAATTACCTTTAGTAAATATAATATTGAGTTTATTATATACTAATATTTCAAAAAGTCTCAGGGTAAATATTATATTTCCTTGTCATATTTCCACATATTTTTCAAAAGTAATGATAACAATGTTTCATCTTGTTCTATTATGTATTGTGTGTACATAGTTCTATGGTTCTGAATTCCTATAATATTTTAGAAACTAAATATGGAATGAATTAGAATGAAGAGACATTAAACATAATATTAGCTAATGTGATATGAATTCTGGGTCGAAAAACTAACTAACAATTGTAACTATTGCTACTTGCAATTTTGATTTAGCAATTTAATACTTATTGTTTGATATTTCTTAAATACAATAAAAATTAACTAGTTAATGTTAATCTAACTTTAATTCTACATTAAACTATATATTAGTATAGAATATCGATATCTTATATTATAAATTAATTGTGATTAATGTTTATGCATCTACCAGCTTATTACATCGTTCAATATAATAAGGCCATGTATATGGCCATAGTAATACTGATTAACTGATTAATATTATTATAAAAAGACTAAATTCTAGTAAAAAAATGACAAAGTAGTTCAAGAATCATAAAAAGTCTCAAGAGACAAATCAAGATGCTCAAAAGAAAACCAACAGTAGTAACAAATAAGATTGCACGTAATGAATGTTGTTGCAGTCTTGGTACGAGTACAAGCTAAAATAAAATTGAGAGGAGTAGTCCACCTGTAATATCTCTTTCTCCTGTAATGTCTTCACGCACAATCTAATTTACACGCAGGCGTAGCCTATCCTACTAATATTAATAATCGTGAAATCAACGACAGCCATCCTTCGCTCTAATCGTCAATTACGCCTCCTTCACTTCCTCACCGCGATAAAACCGTCGACCGCTTTATTGATCTCACGTCTCCTTCGCGGTTTCGTCTATCCGCTCATCTTCTTTGACGACATCGCGGCAACTTGACGTGCAGAATGACGCCTACCGTAAGACAAATATCTCGACAAAGTCCTCAGCGCAGACTTTAATATCGCTCGCCTCTTTTTTGCTCTCCCGTACGTAGTACACGGCATCTCGCGCGTCAGTTATCTGCTTACATTATGCTCGGAATCGCTTCTTTTAGGGCTTTTAATGAAAGGCAGTACAGAGGGTGGAAATGAGTATGCGGACGCTGGACGCGGTGGTATACAAAGAAGAAAGAAAAGGGAACGTTGATTTGAGAGCCTCGGGCGTGGATACATGTTGCGCGCTTATTTGTCACCTCTGCACGAGGAGCAATCGAGCAGCAAAAAGTTAATTCGGCTCCTCGGGGCAAAGTCAAGAATTTCAACTGCAACGCCTAAGCCTCGCCAACCCTGTAACCTTACCTTTTCTCTTTCTGCCCCTTCTCTTTCTCTCTTTCTCTATTTATCTATCTCTACGTCTTTCTCGGCTTTCCCTCTTTGAGTTTGTGCTCACGCTAGCAGCATGCGAAAATTCGCAGCCCACGGCTGTTTAGCTCATTTGCTACCGCGCTCTACGAGGGCTTATACATTGTGACTTGTGGACGGAATTAAAAGTAGGATAAAGGCTTGTCCTTTTCTCGCGCGGCTGGTCCCCTTTGCTTGTTGATTTTTAATTTGCTTGTCATCGCGCGCTTTGTGCATCCAGCGTGCTACTTCCACTCTCCACGTGCTGAATAATTGATGACTTATTTTGGCTGGGAACAGAAAAGCTAATTCTCAAGGCTGCTTGGGCTTCTGGTTGCTGTAAATATGAATAGGACAAGAAAGTAATTTGATAAGGCAATGTAATATTAAAATTTAATTAGCTATTATTTTTACTGGTTGTTGCAATTGAAAATCAAATCAAAACTTGCTAAGAACTTGAAGACACTATTTTTATAATTTTATAGTAATTTTCTAATTTATATATGCTTCAATTTAAATTTACAAAATTTTACAAACCTAAATCAGCTATGTATTTGATTGATAATCTTAGATATCTAACCATATCAAAACTATTAGTAACAGGTTGAAAGTTGCGATTTCGCTGGTATAAATCCGAATTCACACAAAAAATTACGAAGTCAAATTTCAAAAATAGCTTGTTGAGTGTGCCGGAGGGTGCTTTTCATTTGGTCCTTATGTATGTAACTAGTGATGCAGCTTCGTGGTCTCCTATGACCAAGTTACGAGCAAACGTCTAGGCGAAATAAGGGCTGCACGCTATATTCAGTCTTGATGACACAAAGTGTTTTAGTTAATGACTGGACCACCTCGCGACTTCTCAGCAATTATTTGGCTGCGGCGATCGACGGCAAATACAAACCAGCGACCGGAAGAAGCAATAGCGAGTTAGGTACACTCGCTCTCGCCGTGTCGACCTGATTAACACCTTTGATTACTAATCTCGTTAAACTATTTTTTTCGTTACTCGAGTTCTATATTAGTGTGATTGTAAATCAAATAATCAAGCCCAAGTGAATAATCAAGCCCAATAATATAGCCCAAGTCATTAAATTGCTTTGAAAGCAACTTTATATTTATTGTTTAATAAACTACAAACCGACTATCCTCACCTCGCTTTATGTATGATACTTGTATTTATTATACTTGTGATTACGCTACTAATATTCCACGAGCTTTCAGTTGGCATTCTCTTATTTATCTAATGTTGTTGACACTAATCGAACGAAGCATCAAGCCGTGAAGAATATTCTAAAGTAAACTCCCTGTAAGATTCGCTCTAAAAAAAATGAAACACAAACATATTCAGTTGATAAACGAGAACTGTTGCACTCCTAGCAGCTGATGAAACGTAAACAGGAAATTTAATTGATAAAATATTGCCGCAGGTTCACTATCTTTTTACCATGCCAAAGGAGAGAGAGAGAGAGGGGGGCGAGGCGGGGAGGGGTGGAGGGTATGTCGAGGAAATGCTCGAGGCGCGCCTGGGCTAGCTGTACCTACGCAACTGTCTCGTTACGTTGTACACGCGGAAACACAACATGAATGTCTCGGCGGGACCGCGTTGCGCCCAGCCACTTTGTCATAATAAACAAACATATGGCGTCCGAGCTCTCTCTCTCTCTCTTTCTCTCAATGGAGTTGGATAACTGCATAAATAAGAATAGTAAGACAGCGTTTAAATTTTGTAAAATATTAAAATTCTTAAGTAAAAATTGTATCTATGCAATGTTCTAGTTGTGAAACGGGAAGTATAGTATAATACGCAAAGAAAATATATATACTTGAGTTCTATACGCTTGTTTTTTAAATATTATAACAAATGTTAACAACTACCTGGTAAAAAATTTAGAAAAATCCTGATTTAAAAATTATTGTATAATTATTGCTGAAAATTACAATAAATTTTTGAGTTACAGGTTTAATAAAAACCGTGCTTCAGATTATTGCTGCGTTAAGACTTTTGTCGAAGTGATTTTTTGGTTTACGGTTGTTCTTACTCATTACCATATAAAGCTGAAGTTTTGAAGTAAAACGGACCTTACTTTTCGTAGATGCATAAAACGAATTGAATATTAAATCGATTTTTTTATCAAGATAGAAAATACATTCAAAAATCAAGAAAAAAATAATAGTAATAATTAATGTCCCTAATTAAAATATTTAAAAATATAGAATTTTATCAAAATATAAAACCAAGAGTATAAAATGAACATATTTGTTCTCTATGTACACCACAAAATAAAGACTTAAGTACCATGCATAATATCGATCCATAGCTGCATCATGCGGTTACGACTATTCTACCAGGAATTTCGTTTTCAATAACCAAATATATTTAGATATTTAGGAAATTTCTAGAGATTTAATTTCTAAATATTTAAAACAGAGTGTCCTAGAAAAATCGAACTATGTTTAAAGAAAACTCCATTATGTAAAACATTTTTTTTTTTTTGATTACTTTGAATTAAATTTTTTTTTTCATAAATACTAAAATACAAATAAAATCGGAGAACGTAATAAAATACAAAAGAAAAATCATCATTTTGTTCGCATGGATTAGTAGCATTAATTACTCCGAGACAAAAAGCTTATTAAAAATTATAGTTATGATTAGTAAATCTATGCCATAGACTACTTTATATAAAATGTTATGTGGCGTATCATAAATTGTTCTATACTTGTATCGAATATCCTATAAAATACAGTAGTTTTCTAGATTCTTACAGTTTCTAGCAGTTTTACTCTTTCTTTTTTTATATATATTTTTCTAAAGATATTTTAAAGTGTGTTCAAATAACTCTGCATTTGTGTATAAACAATATCGACCACAAATATTTATTAAAACACTTAAAAAAAAACCTTTCTTCGGAAGGTTAGAAAAGCTTCCTGTACCCAACCGACACTCGGAGCCCAACTCGAGCGTCCAACTTGCCACTCCGTCTCGCTTTTTTTAATCTCCCCCGCATAGACGAGCAAGTCGAGTAGAGCAGCTCTCGCGCAGCAGTAGCAGCAAGAAGTACATCGACCTGGCTCGCTCGCGGAAATGAAGCTCCATCCATCACGAAAGTGGTAATCGAATTTCGCGCTGTAGCGCAGCGTAAAAAGATACACGGATATTTGTCAGGCGAGCTCTATACACACACAGCCATAGAGAGCATTCGAAGTCTCGAGCGAGCACTCGAGCCAACCAGCCAGCCGATAGTCGCGCCGGACGCTCCGTGACTTTCTTCTTTTGAAAATATAGAGCTCGCTCGCCCCCGGTGTTACAAGGAGGGCTGCTGTTTGTACGTGCATCGCGGCTCTCCCCCCCCCCCCCCTTCCCTCTCTCACTCTCGGCGAGCTCTCGGACGGCGTGTAAGGAGGAATTTTTCAAACAGTCAGCAGAGTGTGTCGAGTGATAAACGCGCCCTCCTCCGCGGAGGGACACTTTACTTTTATTCGAGCGCCATGCGCCCAGCCCCGATAAGGCAGGCATCCCTTCAAAGCTCGAGATTCGGTGAAATATTCACGAGAAAAGTTGGCCAGACGACGCGCGCGCACCAAAAGACGGCGCATTACGTATTCCACGGGGCTAGCAGCCTCTTAAAGCTCGAATATCCAGGCGACGCACGCAGTTATATGTTAATCTCGCCTCTGCCTTTCGCTTTCTCCGCTCGCCGCCCTTCCTTTAGTATGTTACGCGGCCAGCTTGATATACAGGAGCGCCGAGCGCGTATATAGTTGCCGCGCTGCGGCGAGGCTAGATTATATATGTACGCGTAAGCTCAGAGATCCCATTTAACGCCGCGAGCCTCGTATATACACTTAACCTTTTCTCGCGACAGGTGCTTTCGTCGCTCCCACCCCCGCCTTTGTTTCTGGAGGACCCGCGATCCCCGAAAGCAAGAAGGGAATTATTTGTACGTAGAGAGAGGCAAAGAGACTGCGCGCCTCGGATTCTAGCCTCGAGGCGAGCTCTCGTGTGTATACTTTACACTTACCGTCTTGACGAAAAGTTACGTTATTTTGGGACGGAGAGGGTGAGATTCTCTTTTTTTTCTCGCGGCTCTTGCCGTAGAGCTGGTTGTTTGCGTTCTATTATGGACAAAAACATTGCGCGAGTTGTCGACGGGCGTACAGCGAGCCTCGCGCGTGTATTGATCGAAAAATAACATTCCAAGTAAACTGGCTGCGGAGCTTTCGGCTGGAGCTTTCGGGTTATTATTACGTCTATTACCCGGCGAAATCGAGCTGCGGTTCGCTATTCCCTTCCGATTTGTTACGCTAAAATCACGCGAGAGATTTTTGAAAGCAGGAGATAGATTATTTTGCGTGTTCGGATTCAATGCTTTCATAAGGAATAAGCTGGTAAGCTTGGGCTAATACTTGATGGCGAGAGCTGAAAAACATATTTTTCAATGGAAAAAAAAAGAAATGAAAACAGATTTTTTTATTCCACGTGAGATTATAATTGATTTGTCTGACTTTTTAAATATTAAATAATAAAATTTAAAAAGGATAAATTATCAATCAATCTTGTATTATCATTATTAATCTGAAAGTATAAGAAATAAGCCATACTATACTCGACTTATTCTACTGAATGGAATTCTTTTATTTTATTTTCATTCAATACAAAATATCTATTTCGTATTCAATGAAAATAAAATAAACGAATTTCATTCAGTAGAATAAGTCGAGAATAGTACGGCTTATTTCTTATATAAGCTATTTGCACGTAATAAAAATTGTATTATATTTTTAATATTTAACCCAATTAATTTGCCAACCATCCTCTAAGTCCTTCCTTCTAATATTTATTCGATTAGCAGTATTTTCCCCAAGTTTACTACCACTAGATATAATCCAATATTAGTCATGTACATATTATTTGACGCAGTCACTGTACGAAAGAACTCGGGATAGTTTGTAAATATTATGATTGAAAGTGGGGCTTTTTAGGTCCCCTCTCGAGCTCAGCGAACACAATAATTCTTAAAGTTATTCAACTTATGATAATTACAATTACGAAGTTATCAGGCAGAGCCCATATAATATGAATTCCGCGCGCACTTCTCCATAGTCAGTCATTTGCCACATTCAGTTTGATATATAAGTACTTCCGCATCTCATTATTTTTAATGAGGTGCTTTTATATATACACGACAGTATATATACTTGACAGAGGTAGAGGGAGAGAGAGAGTCAACTCTTTCTCGAGTTCCTTCTGAATACAGTCTCAATGCCACTGGATACATCCGCGGGGTCATTCTTTTTGTTCTCATTAGGCCCCCGCTCTTTTATATTTTTCATACTAATAAATATTTTTCTCTAGTTTTTCTCTTCGCTTTTTCTCATAACCTTTTGTCGTGGAGCTAGGCCGCTTTAATTTAAATGCCACGGGAAGGAGAATCAAATGGCAAACGCTGAAGCTTTATGCGGAAAAATGGGCTTTAATTAAATATTTTTTAAGAACATTCGCTTATTAATAATATACTTTTATTTTCTCATGAATAATGACGTTTCGAAAGAAGAGAAAACTTGCATTCTTATGAAAAAAACAAAGCTTTTTAAAGTGTCTTCTGTTTACTGCGTTAGAAAGAAGTTGTCACTCGTAGGTGGCATTGATTTCACAGAGATTTTGCTTGTATTAGCGGTCATTTTACTACTGAAAATAAACATATTGGCATACTCAAAATTTCCTTTTAAACAAATACAGTTTCAATCAAATATTTATCCTGTTTTACGGTTGGGATAATGCTCGCAAACGTATCTGATATTTCAAAGTCCACAAAGTCGAGCAAAGTTTAGAAATAAAAAATTTTCATCCACAGCTGTTATTCGTATCGTTAACATTCATCGGTCTTGACAGCTGATCCGCTAATTCCGTGTATTTGCTTGAACATTTCCCGCAGACTCATTACATGTATTTATGCCGATAATTTTAGATCAATTGAAGTTTACATGATAAATTCTGTGTTTAACTTCGACGTGCGTTTGTAGATCTATAATTGAATAAACTTGCGTGCTCTGGCATATACGTCGAAGCATCGTGTGTATATTTTTTCTTTTCACAATAATTCCACAACGTAATTAGTTTCAAAATCATTTGAAATTTATCAATTTGATGAGCGAGACTGGCCGTACGAAGCGAGGATGAAAATAACTCAGGATTAAACGCTAACAAGCGTATCGTTTTTACGTTTAATTCTAAACGGAAAAGGCGAAAGAAATAGCGGAAGAAAGGTTAACACCTAAGTAGAAATGGCTTTTAAATGGAGAATAATGGTCGGATTTATACGTGACACGAGCGAAACACTGTCTGCTTTTTGATACTCTAGCTCGGGGATTCATAACAAAATAAAACAGCTTTCTTTCATCCTCGCCAGGTACGCCGTAGGCGGCGCTACTGCGCGCAAATAAAACGAGACTTTTTTCATTATCCATAAATATACATGAAACAAGTTTATATCTCTACGAATTCAATTTCATGCCTGGAACGCTAAAATTCCTACTATCAAATAATTTAAAAATATAGCTAGCCGCTTATTTTGAAAGTATGCTTGCGCATGAATATACGTACAGACGGAGCAACGACTAAAAGTCAAAGCTTCATATTTTTTCGTAATAAACTAAATTATAACATACATTCCCAAGCGTTGCTCGTTCTAGCATCTCCTCTCTAAAGTTTCGCAAAAAAGCTTTTCTTTTCACTTCGGACCTAGCTCGCTGCCGGGCGCGCCTGTGTATACACATACGTGTTTGCTTCAGCAAAAAGGGCGAGATGCTCCGGGCAAGAAAGCTCCCGCCACGCGCGCGCAAAGGGGAAAAAGAATAAGTAAAAATTTTATATTGCAGCCAGGAGGCCTATTGTTCTCATAATGAGCGCACATGCATATATTCAGAATTTAGAATTCCCGCTCCCGCGCGTCTGCAACTTTTTTCTACTTCTTTCCATGTGTACAAGCCTTAGAATGAAAGAGAGAGAGAGAGAGAGAAAAAGCGAGTGAGCGAAGAAAAACACGCAGCTCCAGCGATAATCCAACCGCGGCGCGAGTGAGTGTAAAGAAATAGGTCGCTTATGCTTCTTTTTTGCATTTGCGCGAAATATGGCATCCAGTATATGCAAAAGCTCAGCTTTACAATTCAAGTATACGCATAAAGCAGCCGATCAACCGTCAATCGCCGAAATTTTCATCCCTTTTCCGCATCTCTCGCGCTGCGCGCTGTACGCGCGCCTATATATTCACACGCCCACGCGAGTGGTGGTTTGCTGCAGCAGCAGCACTGTCCAGTTGCGCTGCAAGCAGCAGCTCAGCGTTCGCTCGCAATAACTCAGCGCCACCATTATTGGCGCAGTCCCATAAATTCGAATTACACCCCCACCCCTACCGTGCGCATGGAATATTAATAATCGGCAAGATATTCTCTCTCTCTCTCTCTCTCTCTCTATTCCTATCTTCCTCTATCTCTCACTTTCTACATCTATACGCATATATATTCGTGTACGAGCAGCACGGTGATCGAGTGCCGCTTGGACTGGCTGTAAATAAAAAGCAGATTAACATCAGACCTGCGACGACGTGCATGACATAAGGCCGGCCTCGTCTGCGAGCTTGCAAGCTCTTCTCGAAGCTTTTCTTCTCCTCAGGGCGCTGCGCGCGGCCTTTATTGGCCTCCTCGACGGCGGCCGTGATGAAGGATATGAATAATAGAGGCCGGCTTCCTTCAGGGGAGATGGAATTCTATTTTGCTTTGAAATCTCTCGTCGGAGCGCGAGCTTTTTACCCGGGCCGGAGCTTGGAGAAATGATGCATAGGTGCGGGTGCACGCGTCGTGAAGTGCGCGAAGAACAGCCCGGCGAGAGTTGTACGCCCGGCCGAGTTGCTGGATATTGCCGGAGGGCTTTTGGCACGTTTAGTTTTCGAAAACTGTGCTTTTGGCTTGTTACGAGTGTAACGAAAGCTATGGATCCGAAGTCGAGTGAGATTAATGAAGTGTATTGAACGTTGCATTGTTGGTTACATTTTTTTTATTATTGAATAATTTTTAAGGTTATTTTTATAAAGTTTAGTGATAAAGATAATATTTAAAAAACGAATATAGCGGGGAAAAATAGTGATTTATTCGAATTAATATAATGCAAAACCTTCTTTGTTGTTTCATTTCAAACAGCATTATATATCATACAGTTTTAACTCGTTCCGAACATAATTTCAACTTTGACGTTTCAGCAAATAATGTATGTTAAAATTGTTTTCGTTAATCAATCATATCGAAACGTATTATTTTATATACGGTTCAGTCTGTCCATTTAATGCTTGTTCAAGTAATAGAGATATCGTATTGTGAAGCCTTTGACAGACATATAAATAATATAATAATTTTTTAAACATATGTTAATTGTTGAATGTTTTGTTAATTTGTAATCTTTTTTAGTTTTATTAATATGTAATAATTAAGTACGAAAATTCTTTTCATGAATGCCAAAATTAACATGAATCAAATGTTTCATGAAAAACATTTTTAAATTAAGATATCTTTCTTAATAAATAGGGTTTGCAAATTCAAAAGCACGATTGTTCACTTAACAAACATTCTCTTAACTTCACAGCTTGTATTTTGATATAACAAAGATGCAATTGAAACAACAGATGCTTTGTTAGTAGTATATTTCAGCACAGGCATGGAGCTGATTATTTACGTAAGAAGTTGTTTTTTGTTCGAACGAAGCGATGGAGAAAAATCAAACGAGATAAAAATTAATTTACACACGAGCATTGAACTATTATAATTTATTTAGAATTTTATTTAATTTTATTGTGCTTTCAGTGGAATTGTGTATAAAAGTATAAAATTTAAAATTAAATATAAGAGAAATATTCTTCTTCATTCTTCGAATATACATAATTGTTTAAATTATTAAAATGTTTGAATGTTTCCCACTGTGTATATAAATGTTACTCTTAATCAGTGAAAATTTCATTGATTTACTTATAAAATTGTAGTATTATCACTGGTAATTCAATAAATTTTTTTGAAAATCAGTGAACTTACTGCTAAACTAGTACTACGTAGTAATACGATTTTATTAGTTATAGAAGTAATGTTCACTATTCGATTATAGAATAACAAAATAAATTATAGTGAAAATAAATGTTAAACAAATTTGGAATTACTAGTCAAAATTTATTGATTTAATATACGTATATTATGGCTGGAAAATACGATTTTCCAACTCGCGAGAGATCATCGCATCCGAGAGCCGGCGAAGCTGGTTCGCTCCGTCCGTCTGATGAACATTATTTCTCAGCATTGTGACTGGAATAACCTTGCCTATATGCTGAAAAACATTAGTATATAGTACGAGGGTAAACTTTTAATAGCAAATCTTTCTTCTCATATAAAAATGATAGAAAGTAAAAAACTGCAATATTTATCTATCTATTACTTTCTAATTATTAAACCCACCCTTTAAAATAATCCTTCCATTTGAGTACACCTGAAAAGAAAACCAAGCAGAATACCGCGAGAAACAAGACAGTCGGAAACCGTGCGCAATAGATCACTGACCTCCCATCCATCATAAAAATCCGCAGCACAACAATCGAAGCTGCGAAATCGAGTCATGCCTCGGCACTGATTGGGATCACGTTTCCTCTCTCCGCGTCCTTCGCTCGGCTCGTCACTGAAATTACTCCCCTGCCGTGCCGCCCAGCCACTCTCTCCTTTATGCAATTGTCGCAATAATACGAAGGCAGTATCCGAGACTAGCAGCCAGCGCAGCTAAGGGTCCTAGCGCGATCTCATCCGATCTCTCGCCAAGACGCGGCCAGCTCCAACAGAAAGTCCAGCCTGAGGTCTGAGCAAATCCCCCTGCCGCAGTGCGCGAAGAGCCAGGAGTCAGAGGGGACACGTCGATATGTCGCGCGGGATAGGTACGTGAACACCGCGCTTGTACCGCAGTCGGCCGCAAATTGCGGATTCGAGCCTCGGGGAATCGCGCATGCAAAGCTCCCTCTGCCTCTCTTTCTCTCGAAAAGAATATATATACGCGAGAGCGAGCGTATGGGACACAATGCGATGATTCGGGTGTGAGGGGCAGGGATATTTAAATATTTTAAGGTCGCTCGCGCGTGCAGCCATCGCATGGTATTAGCGTGATTTGCAGGAATTATGCGCGAGGTTTCGCGCCCGCGTTGGAGGGTGAAAAAGGGTGGCTGCTGTCCTTTGTTTGCGAGAGCGCGTTTGTTGTGCTGCGCTAATCCAATTTGGCTGGGCTGGTTCTTTGGATTGTTTGTACGTTTGGGTGTTACGTGGGTAACGTGGGTGGCAGTGTCGCAAAGTGGGATCAGTCCTAGTTGTTTTGGTTGGAGCTTTTTGTAGTTTAGCATGGAAACGGGAAACTTAATTAGTTTTTCGTATTTAAATATTTCTGTTTCAGTGGCCTTACTTATTTTTTCGAATTGTGCTTGTAAAAATACAAATTCTCAGGAGAAATCAAAAGGTAGGTTTGAATCTGACTAGAAACAGCTGTCCAATAGTATTAGTATTGGTATTGATACTCACTCTCATATCTTGTGAATTTCATACCGATATTAGCAGTGATATCATAACATTTAAAGTAATAATATTGGTTTGAATAATTTTAATACCGCAATTTCATTGGGTTTTTTATTAGCTAAATGTACACGTGGTTAATCTTTCGTTTATTAATTTGTACACTATATACCTACAAACCCTGAAAATATTGGCTTTCCAGTCTAAATAAATGCAAGAAAAAATATTAGTGGAATTTTATATTTTATTATTTTGAGTGACTGAAATCACCTATAGTAAATTTGTAATAGATTTAATAAAATAATTTAATAAATTTATACACATATATTATAATTTTGAAGAAAGATTATAAAGAATAAACGCGTGATATATATTAATTATTCCAATACTGTATTAACTCCTCAATTGAACAAAAAACTACGTCAAAGTTTAAAGTTAAAACGCTTGAACTATCAAAAAATATCTATATGCATCAAATGTATCAAATTTGTATTTACAAAAGAATATTTGAATAACGTGTCGAATAGTTATAAAATCATAAATTTATCTACGCAGAATAAATAGAGATCGTTTAAAATAACTTTTTATACGTGAAAAAAATATGTCCGACCGTTCCCTCACAAAGCAAACAAAAAAACTATTTTACAATGATAAATAAAGGATGCAACGATTTTTCCTTAAAAGTAGTAGGCAGTTTAACATCAAGAGTAAGAAGAAACTCGCAATGGTCATGACTAGAAAACGAGCCTCGCTAGGTCAGCCTCCGTTATTCAGTTAAACGACTTAATGTAGATCAAAATTTAAATGTCCCGCAAACGATTCTGAATAAAGGTTCGTAATGCGAAATTCTTTTTCTCAGCTGAGCGAGAGACATTCCGAAATCGTGGAATTGAATCGCTTTGATGCAGTCGCTTAATTTCTCAGCTTACATTTTTTCAATTCTCCTCTCAAAGTACCTACCTTTAGGCATGAATAATGGAATCTCAAATCCACTTTTTATAGCCGGACTATAAAAAAGGCTCGTTTGCCGGATGGAGCCGGTATGAATATTAATGCGAGCGCGCGGTAAACGCTATTAATGCATCCGTTTCTATTTAGCATTTATAAATTTTTGTATTTCCTATACCATACTGGTATATGGCTTTTCGCGAGGATCCAAAAATTCCTGCCGACTTCTTTCTTGTCTTATTAAAAAGGAGCGTTATTAATACTTTATTCCGCGGAGCTTTATGAGTTTGCAAAACGGACTTTCTTTCAGGAGACACATGGCTGTTCTGTTCAGCGCTGCAGAATACCGAATGCGCATGGATCTCTATTTTTTACCTGTATGTGACATAAATCAAACGCCTTTTCCAATGTCTATCTGTATACATTTTTCGAAGATAGTAAATAAAATTTTACGTTCAAGTACTATTTAGTTTTAAAAAAATACAATAGCTATTTTTAAATAATCACTCACCATTTAAGCTATTCAAAGTAGATAAATTTTAGCGTAACAATTAGAAAGCTATTCAAAATTAATAAGAAAAAAAGTATCTACAGATCCAAAAACCTGCCACCATTTGCTCAAAAAGCGCTGATTTATCTAAACGCAAACGCACACCCATCGCAAAATAAGAATCTCCGTATTTTCTCTCTTCCCCTTTTTCTCTCTACCGAACTTCGCTGCGGGCGTACTTACTTTTACGCGGGCAGCTCCGCGTGGAGCCGAATGGACGGTTATCCTCTCTCTGCTCGCTGCAGCCTGCAATTTCGGTGTAACGACACCACGACGCGGATTCGATCGGAAAAACGCCGAGAGAGAGAGAGAGAGAGAGAGAAAGGTAGAGAGAGGGAAAGAGAACCGCTTGCGAACTTGGCGCCGCGGTAACGCGTCAGCTATTTTCATGTTTCACTTGGAGAGCGAGCGTCACGGGAGAATTCACACCAGCGATATGGAGAGGGGTGAGAGTAGAATAAGCTGCATTGGCATATTGGGCAGGCAGTAGGATCGTACTATCTATAGAGCGCGTTATGCGGCTGTCCGTGCGATTCGATTTCGAGCGTGGAGACGCGCGTATTAGCCTTTTGGCTGGCTGGCGGCGAATATAATGGGTCGGGGGTATTAGCGAGAGGTGATGCACTGACTTGGCTCATGTTTTTTGATGACTTGAGACGTGGTCCTGGTTTCCTGGGAGGTGTTCGAGAGCTTGGTTTATGTAGAATGGATTCTTCGCGTGTTTTAATGGACAAACAAAATCTTTTTATGCCGGAGCATAAAAATGGTAAGCTTAGTGTAAAATTAGAATCTCCCGGTTTTGTTGAATTTTTCTTTAGTTGAATACGCGTCGACGGAAAATCTGTATTTAAATTTTTATACCTTGCTTTTAATTTGTTTCGTTTTATAGATATTTTATAAGATAAATATCCTTTTTGTTGCATACAATGGCATCCTTATTACGCTTGGGACACATTTATGTAATAGAGCGGCAATAAGTATAGAGAAAAATGAAAGTAAAACCATATAAAATATTTTTTTATATAATGTACATAAAGTAGAACTTTACGCATTTTACAATATTCTGAAATGCTATTTACATCCACTGTATAAAAAAATATTGTTTGAAATTCGTACGAAAATTATACTTTACTCAGGCGATTACTACTTTCGCTTCGCTCGGCCGGTAAACTCACCCTTGTGCGAGAATCAACTTTTTTTCATTTGTACCAAAAATTACTATTATGATATAAAATACTATTGTGCGTAATATTATAATATATTTAAAAGTGTGTTTTATGATTATTAAGCAAATTTTTAAAACTACTATTTTATTTATAACTCCTCAAGAACTCAAATTCCAAAAATATAGTGAAGTAAAATGATTAAAGCATGAAAAATAATTATTTCTATCAAAACTGTACAATTTCAAATTTATTATAAAAAATATAACAATTAATATTTATTATTATTATTATTGCACAAAAGCATTTCGGGGAAAATTCAATTTGATTAGCCACAAAGCTAAACAATGAATTTCTAAAATCAGGCAACTACCTTTCAATATTTAATTATTGAAATCGCAGAAATGCTAAAAATATCCCTATCACAGTTTCCAGGAAACGATACGATAATATTGCCTTTCAAAGTAAAAAAAATCAAGTATTTTCTAGCTATCGTTAGTATACGATTTTGCGAACGGTCGAAAAATGGAATTACGCAGTTTATCCGGAAAACCACAAATTTAGTTCAGCATAACCACTATTTTATTTGGCTAAAAAGCTGTAAGTAAAAATTAATAAATTTACGCTGTTTAAAATAGTGTTTATTAAAAAGTGATTATTAAACTCTTATGATAATAAGCTTATTTGCGATATACACAAGTTCAATAGTTTCATTAATTTATAGAAAAAACAATCTGTCTTTAGAAAAATATTCAGGTAGTCACTGATTAATTAACTCAAAAAGTAACCATTGATATCAGTAAAGTGCCATTATTTTATAAATTAAAAAATATAATTTACAAAATACTCTTTTGTTATAAACTAAGAAAATTCTTCTATTGTACGTAAAGTATATAATTCATTCATAATTAAATAAGTAGCATTTGAAAAAATCAGAATGTAGTATATTTGGAACAAATAAATTATCATCTTAGAGGAGATAAGATGTAGGGATTGAATTATACGCTGGTTGAGTGGGAGAATCATTTAAGTCATTCACGGTCCATTAGATGTGCAGTGGAGTAAGGATTTACACGTAGCAAACGATGCAGATGGATTTGAGACGGATTAATGAAGATACATTACACTGAAACAATGGCCAGGAACGTTCAGAAAACTGAAAAATATTGTGGCGAACTACACTTCCGCTGTAATGAACGCGTTAAGATTAATTTTAATTAAAATAGAAGATTATTATTTGAAATTCAAAACCAAATTTAAACAAAAAGCTTGCATTTCATGATATTTATCTTTAGCATAGATAATTATAATAATAATTAATTTACAAAAATTATAAAATATTGAAAAGTTTTTATTCTTCTACATAATTTTTTTATTGTTACATTTTCAAACGTCATTCAAACATCTCAAAATTCATTGAATGAAATTCAAAGAATAAACGTCATATAACGCGGTGAAATAAACCCTTGTATTTTTAGGCCAGAAAAGTTGGCGCGCGATATTCAGCTTATCCAAAACTAGTTCGCTTTTCTATTTTCTAAGAAAACTTTTCCCTCCTCCAAAAGTTGCCGCCGCGTTTTAAACTTATGAGTCTGTATAACGGCGCTAAAAACGTACTCTCTATTTCTTTTGCGCCGCGCCTCACCCCCAAAATCCCCGGAATACAATTGCGCGATTCTATTTACTCCCCTGCAAAATTAAATTCCAATTCTACCTCTCCAGAGGTGCCCCCTCATAAATAGCCCATCAGCAATTCTTAGAACTTTCATTAAACGCTCGCCGTCCACCTGACGCAGTCCCTCCGGTAAATAAGCCCGCAATTCGTCCCTCTCCGTACCTCGCGGCGCTCTGTACCGCCCAACGATATAACCCGTCGATTATCATCCCTCGCGTATTCACGCAGCAACAAAAGTCCGCAGTGGCAGGAATCATATAGATAATCTCAGCGCTCGCCGGGCGCACGCGGATATATACATATTCGCAGGGCCGCGCCTTTGATGCCATAGCTGCGCCAGCAACAGCGGCAGCGAAATCGCATATTCCGCGCGATTATACTAGCAAGGGGAGGCGAGAGCGCGGCTCTAATTTATGGTATCCACGCGCGGCGGGAGGAGGTAGAGGGGCAGCATGTCGCGCAGCCCGCGGGGCTGCTGGGCAGCTCGCGCGCGCACGTCCATCAGAATATCGCGCTGGACAAAAGCAGGTCCGCGCTCGCGCGCGCGCAGCCAGAGTCATTATTAACGCACGGCGGGCTATCTCGGTCGAGCGAGGCTTAAATGCCCCGCGAATCGGCGTGTTAAAGGCGCGCGAGAGGGTAATTTGCGAATGCGCGAGCGAGTATAGCGGACGGCTAGCTTGTTGCCCCCGAGATTTCGGCCTCGTTAATGCAGCGACGCTCTATATAGGCTCTGTACGACTCTGACGAATGGCGCTCTAAGCGATGTTGTTGCTGCGGCCGCAGCACTGGCTGCTGCTGCTGCCGCTCGGCTGAAATTGGTATTCGAGAATTTGGAGTTATTGTATAAGGCGAGGCTGAATGGGGAAACGAGGTTGCCAAGCTTTATGGGGCCTGTGCGCGTGCGCGTCTGGATGCGCGTGTAAGCGTGTGTGGTGATGAATGGGCAACGAAGTTTTTTGGGGAATAACGAGGCTGTATTTTGATTAGTTTTTTTGTGGGCGAAACTTGGAAATGGTTTGAAGTTTGCGTAAATTTTTGTTTGCCAAAAGTAGCAGTGTGAAGGTTAAATTTGTGTTTCGGCAATGTTTGCCTGCTCGCAGTATGTGCCACTGTATGAAAAAGAAACGAAAATAGAAATAAAGATAATCTATTTTTTAACATCAAAATGAGCATGATAATCTGACGTTTTCTACTAAATCATAAAAAGAATTTAAACCGTTTCATTTTTTAATTTATTGCATTTGATTATAATATAGAAGCCTTGGTTTATTAAAATTTGAACAAAAGAAAAAAAAAATATAAGCTAAGAAAAAAAATTATTCATTTTTTTTATTTAGCTTTCATATTATCGTACTACTATACTTTTTCTAAAAGCTGTTAACGAAAATTATTTTTAAAATTTAATCACTGACGGTCTTGAGAAACAAGATATAAATAAAGAAGGCGTGTATACATGAAAAAACCTCATTGCAGACAGATTTATCCGACAGTTAAAATCAACACAAACGCTTTGCTGAAACTAACTGAATACCGAGACTAATTTTAGTGTGTATCGCTTTACTCGATAGACTTGTACTTGTAAGCATTTCGATATGGACCAATTTTTTCATTTCGCCAAGTTTAAGGACTATTTTTCAGATAAAATATCTTTATTAGAAAAGTAAAAATATAGGGCAAGAGAGCATATAAATAGCAATTAGTATTTTTAAGAATATAAAACGCATACCATTTTTTTTTCTCAAAATATCTACCATTTGATCGAATCAGATTGTCTGAATTATAATTATTGTGTTATCTCTTCTAAAAAAAATACGTTAAAAATCAATCTGCGAAAAAATGGGCTATATGTATAGCAAAACTGTTAAAAGATAATAGAAACTAAAAATTGTTTTTTGTTTATTTATTATAAGACAAAAAAAATATAATAGATAAAAAATTTTAAAAATATATATAATATGTAATTCACTATTTATGTATTGCTAAAATTACTGAAAACTCGTTTGAGAAACGATTTTCAAAAATTTTTAAATGTTTAATTTCTTTTGAACAATTTCATAAACTAAAAACTGTGGCTGCACATATTTGTATCTTATAAAAATCTTTTTTTCTTTAAATAATGTCAATTGTTTAAAGTCTGTCATGTTTTCGTAAACTGTCCAATAATTTTTTATGTATATATTTATAGACCTTTCTAATTTAATAGTAACTTTATAACAGTATAATAAATAAATTACAGAATTTGATAATTTAAAAAAAGTTTACTATTTCATCTAAAATTATTTAAAAAATAATTTTTTTTCATTCGTTTATTTACTTATTTTTGAACGATAAAATAAAAGAAAAGTACTTAAACAAGGTATAAAATGCTTCTTATAGTAGAAACTGATAACATAGTTACATGAAAGTGCATAAAAAACTTTTATTTTATATACGCATCTTCTATCACCGTTACAAACTAAAAATAAAATAGTCATAAAAACAGAGCGATAGTCAAACTGCCGTTTTGTTTTGAAAAGATAAAAATTCTTTGTTCTCAATAATTTTATTGAATGAATATCAAAGGAAAATTAAAAAGAACAACATATAATACATTAAGATATAATATCTTACATAAGGTAAGAACAAATATACCAACACGCAATCACGATTATTCAATAAATTATATTAAGCATACTTTCAAAAAAACTCATTTTTTATAATTCATGGATGTGTTTATACAAAAGCTACATAATAAAAAATTAGCTGAACTGCATTGATTGGTAAGCGAATTAAAAAATACTTTATTACACATTTATTACACTGCTACATTTTTTTCAATTTATTCTTTATTTTTAATAAATTTCTTTCATAAATTACTATATAAATTCCTTTTTTTTCATCAACTCATATTGCAAATGCTAAAATCAACTTCCAAAATTTTTTATCATATATATTCATCGACTCGCAAGTTTCAAGTGTTTTCGACAGTTCGAAGTCGTATCTCAATATTACTGGTGAGCTAATTTCGGTTTCTGACAAGATTTATTAAAATAGAATTATGCTACGTAGTCTACAAGACTTAAAGCCGACAAAACACTAGAACAAGAATTATTACTGAGAACCATCTCTCTTGTCGTTCGACATATCAATTAAGCAAGAAGTAATTGCAACCGCTATAATGAATCCATTACGAAGCCAAAGTTAGCACAGTGGAAACTCTGTAATTTATGTACGTTTCTCTTAAAACGGTTTGATATTTTTGTAAAGACGTTAACAAGTTGCCTTTTTTATTGCATTAAATTTATAATCAAGTAATATAACTTTCAGCGCATTTATTGATATTATTTGGCAAAATGAAGCCCGTATATAAAATATTTTTTGCTATAACATAAAAATTAAAAACTTGACTTTACAAATTGATTAAAATAAATATATACACAGGTGAAAATCGGATCCGTTTTTAACACAAATTGTGTTAAAAACGGAACTCAATTACACATCATTACCATAGGAATTAAAAATTGTTTGTACAATTTTTACAAATCATGCATTATATTATATTGTGAACAAAAAATTACGTTTTCAGATTGATCAAAACATGAAATTGAATACTAAGTATTTGATCTGTTTTATGAGGTAATTTTTCAAAAATAACATCACATAATCAATTCAATATATTAGTAAATATTTAAACATGCCTTTTATGTTTCATAATATCACATGACCTATCACACGTGATTTGTTACACGATTTTTTCACTAGAGTTCTCTTGACCGTACCGAATGTCGTCAAGCACTTCGATTACATTTTCGATAAAACAAATTTGCCCGTCGTCAACTCGACGGGGACTCGATCGCCTCGCCTTTTCCTCTGCAACAGATTCTTCAAATTCAAACTTTAAGTTGAAAACAAAGTTTCTCGCTGAGAAGCGCAAGCGAAGCTCTCCCGCTTCTCGAGCCCCCGCAACGCCATATACATGCAGCCGATGTAAATGAAAGAGTCCGCGAGTAGCGTTACAATAGATCGATCAAAACGTCAGCGACGGCGGATGAGGAGAAAGCGAGACGGGGCTAGAGGTCGGTTCATTTTTTATCCGGAAGTACTCCGCAGCCCAGGACCGTCCGGTATATATCGCGTGCATGAGAAAAAAAGTCACTTTACGAGGTGGGAGGGGTTTCAAGTGGCCGCGCTTTCATCCTTCTGGTAAAGAACGCGGGGGCGTTCGTCCGGCCTCGTCTGATGGGAATATTCATTTTGGCACAATATGGTCGGGCAGACGATAAAAATGCGACTTAAATAAAGTGCTTTAATATGCGAGCTTTTTACCTGCGGGCATTTTACGTGAGAGCATCCAGCGCCGCTACCCTCGCTTTCTGCATGCGCCTGCTGACCCTATTTCTCTCTCTTATCTTGCTCTCGCTGCGCGCGGCATTTCAATACTTACGCCACTTTCAGGGACTGTGCGATTGACAGGTGATATGGCTAACACTACATCAGCTGCATGAATTTCCCATTGCAGCTTGAACGAAAAATGTGTGCGACTGTGCTAGAGTGTGCGCATACATTTATGCACATCTACGCGCTACTATACGTCAGGTGTTTTATTCGTCTGAAAAATCCGTGTATTAACAAATGATGGTTTTTATTCTAGCGGATCTGTAACTGACACAGAGCCTGAAATATTAATATCAATAATGTAAAGTATGAAAAATACTTTCTGTAAAAGAGAAAAAGAGCCACTGTATGAGTTATGATAAATGACAAAAATAACAAACTGCTTAATCAAACACTTGATCATTTAACTATAGTTATCTAACACGACAACGACTCGTACTTCACGTCTCAAACGTTTCGTAGTAATAACACTAGAATTCCAGCCGTTCATCCTTTACATCTCCTCGCTACATCCAAATTGCTTGTTCTACTCATAATAGCGAGTCCCGCCTGGCGATTAAATATTAATCACTCTATCAGTTGATATTCGGCCGCGGAATATTGTCAATTTACAATGTAGAGAAGGGGGGAAACGTTAGCCAGAGCTAAGACAATACAGCGCGGGCCGGCAGGCCGCTTAGCTACGTGCGCGCACACCGGAAGATGGCCAACTATAGATAATCGGTTAAAGGAGCCGGGGCAATACATCACCTAACGTTACCTACAGCTTCCGCGGCACATAGCCGAGCTCCCCTCTCCTTCTTGCACCCGCGGGGTTAATGGTGTGACGTGAGTTATAGTTCAGGTAATTAAATAAAGAAATAGCCCCTGAGAGATTAGCTTTTACAATTTTATTCGCTTAGCGCAACCCGGCGACCGAGGGGACAGGCCTCGGCGAGCAGCTATCATTCATTTACGTACGCCCGGGCAATTAGGGAAACTTCAATCGTTACTTTGGCACAAAAAAAATTGTCCGATTTCTGCTAATGGACGTTGTCAATAGGAAGTCGTCGATAATTAACGATTGTAAAGGCCCTTTTACAGGTGGAGTTAATTAAGGTAACTATCGGAATGCACTCGAAATGAATTATTCAATTTTGAGAATGAAGGAGAATCTGTCCAGCTCGTGATTAAATCAAAAGTTCATTAAATATTTAGTCAAAAGTTCATTAAATATTTAGAGCTGGGCTTGTAGCGTAACTAAGGGAGAGAAATTAAAAAGGTAATCAAATTGTCAATGTACCATTTTATTTAACGTTGAGCGAATCATTGGCAATTATCCGGTCGTCCGCCAAAATTGTTAAAAAATAAACGTAATTTAAAAAATATTAATAAAATATAATTACACAATAAACCAAGCAATTTTAAATAGCCAAAATCTGACATCGTCGTAAACCGGCAAAAAAATTTTTTACGAAGTATCTCTAATGAGACAATCCGTGGCAAACGACAAAAAACAAACCCACACACACATCACAGCGAAATTTGAAGTACTTTAAAGAGACGATAAGTCAGGAGAGGCCAGAGTTGAATAAACCTTTGTATAAGGTGCCAAGCCAGTAAAAGAAGTCAGGGCGCATCATCGAGGCTCGCGAACGCGGCTGTTCATAAAAATTTAATTCCGCCTCTTCCTGCCGGCAAAACCCCCCGTAAGATTTGCGCCCCCCCCCCTTACGCCACGCCCGCGCGCCTGCCCC
>JAPYZA010000991.1:0-47004 GCA_030522685.1 Eupelmus azureus | reverse complement strand
CCTCCACGTCCACCTCGACCTCTAGGGGTGCCTCCACCTCGTCCACCACCAAATCCACCTCTGCCTCCACCTCCACCACGGCCTCCTCCAAATCCACCTCTGCCTCCTCCTCGTCCTCCACCTCGGCCACCACCTCCTCTAAAGCCTCCACCGCCACCGCCACCGCCGCCACCACCAAATCCTCCTCCACCACCACGAGGTGAGAATCCTGAAAATAAACAATAAAATTTAAGTAAGAAAATAGAGTTATAATGAAAGCAAATATTTGCTTGTATTTGCATTATTGTATTGCTCTCATTTTAGTGTGGAATTAATCAATTTCACACAGCACAAATAAGTAACAAAATTAATATTGCAAAGCTTCGACACCAAACTGATTTTAATACACCAGTCTGGCTCTAATAGTTTGCATTAAAAAAGGTTTTAATGGATTTTTTTATAATATTGCAAGAGTAATATCTTTCTCATTTTTTTCGTAAAGACTTCTTAAAATAAATAAAAGTAAAAAAAAGTAGTAATATTAACTAGATCAAATTAATGTATTAACTATATCACGATCAATTTCATACAAGTACAATTATTTCTTAAATAGTATAATAAATCGTACACGAGTGTAGCTCTGAAGTGCGCACGTGAGCATTCATAGATCGACGTTTGCTTTCACGTTGACATAAATGTTTGTTTACATTTAGCCGAAAACATAGTTATAAATAGCCAGATTTAGAAAACAATAAAATTTCGTTGGATTAAACAATTCTTACAGACTAAAATTAAGAAATGAGCAAAAGAGTAAGGTTAGGAGCCAACGCGGCATGCGGGCCGCGCGACCTCGTGACTTGAAAAATAACCGATCCTATTGTTTACAAATAAAAATGCTCCAAAATAAAAATAGAAAAAAAATCAAAGAAACTCACCTGGTTTACCCATTATTTGTCACGTACTCTGCACGGAAACCTTCGAATTAATAACCTTGGTAGTATGAAAAACACCGAAAACACGTGCGCGGCCGCGTTGAAGCAGCAGAGCCGAGAGACACCATCACACGAATAGGGTAGGCCGGTAGGCGTCGTTGGAATCTTGACTTCCGGGAGCGAGCTCAGCGCCTCCTTTAGTATCGACTTGCGATATTTCTCTCAAAATTCAACTTAATCCTTGCTGAAAGTTATAAAAAATTATTTTCATTAATTATAATAATTTTGTTGATGCTGTTACTTTGTAATTAGAATTGACTATATTTATATAAACTTTAAAAAAGTTACTTAATGCTTCGAAAAATGGAGAACGAACTTAATCGAACAAAAATTATGGAGGAAGTCAAGTTTTCGATATATTGTTGGACGATTTGTAGCGCGCAAGTGTCTTGCGTATAGAAAAGTTTGAAGGTTTGGAAACATAAGCCTAACAATCAGCTGCACTGTATTTGTGTATATAAGTTTGCCGGCAAACATTTATTAAAAAGAAAAATCTTGCGCAACAAGTAACAATACTTGCTAATGTTAAGGCTTTAATATGAAGTGAGCATTAAATATTTTTTAAATAAATTACTTATAATTATTTGTGTTGACATCACTTGGTTTTTTTAGAGGTTATTAAGACTTTAAAAAAAAATTAAATCTTCATTTCTAATAATTTATTATAATTTATACGTATTTAATTTCTAATATTTGGTATGATATTGCTTTAAATCAATTTATTGTATAGTTCAAAATCCTGATTTTTTAAATGATATATACTGTTGTATTTATTTTAATGTTTCATTACTAATTATTTAAGATGTATTATTTTATATGGATATTAATTTTTATAAACTGTAAATAATTAAATTTTTTGAAATTTAACTGATATTCTTTTTTACTAATTCATTGATTCTATTGCAGGATAAGTGTTGATGGTTTAATAGTTTATTTTCCCTATGATTACATATACCCAGAGCAATATGCATACATGCTGGATCTTAAACGAGGGCTTGATGCAAAGGTTATTCTTGAATCATTATATATTACTCCATAAAAAAATATACTTTTAAGTTAAAATCTTATTTATTTTCAAATTATATATTTTCAGGGACATATTCTTTTGGAGATGCCCTCGGGTACGGGTAAAACAATAACACTATTATCACTTATTGTGGCGTACATGTTGGAACATCCTGTTGATGTTACAAAATTAATCTACTGTTCACGTACAGTACCAGAAATAGAAAAAGTTATTGAAGAATTGAAAAAACTAATTGATTATTATGAACAAGAGACTAAAAGTGTTCCAAAAATTATTGGTCTTGTGCTCAGTTCAAGAAAAAACATGTGCATCCACCCTGAAGTAAAATACATAATTATAATATATATTTTGAGTATTTTATAAGTTAATAATAAATTTTAATTTGTTCCATAATACTTTTTCTTAGGTCAGTAAAGAAAGGGAAGGAAAGATTGTAGATAGTCGTTGCCATGGGCTTACAGCATCATATGTCAGAGAAAGGCATAATTATGATGACTCCACACCTGTTTGTGGCTTTTATGAAACATTTGATATTGAAGGACGTGAACTAATTATGCCACCTGGTATTTACTCTATTGATGACATGAAACAATTTGGCAAAGATAGAAACTGGTGTCCTTATTTTCTTGCTAGATATACAGTAAGAAACAGATTTGATTTATTCATCACAAAAATTAAAATAAAATTAAAAATAAATTTCTTTTTATATAACAGATATTGCATGCACAAATAATTGTGTACAGTTATCACTACTTACTTGATCCAAAAATAGCTGAAGCGGTATCAAAAGAGCTCGCTAAAAGCTCAGTTGTTGTTTTTGATGAAGCTCACAATATTGGTTAGATATTACTTTATTCTAGCAATTTCAAAATTTTGATATTTATCATTTAAATTGCTTTGCAGATAATGTATGTATAGATTCATTGAGTGTAAAATTAAATCGCAGAATAATGGAGAAAAGTTGTGCAAATTTAACTCTACTGGAAAAGACTGTTGCTGAGTAAGTTAGAAAAATTAAAATTTATATTTATTTATTTTAGCAAATTGTTTATTTTGATTTTTTAAATTAACTAAAAATAAATCCATTATTCATTTCAATTTAAATAAGTTTTATTATATTATCTTAACAACATTATTTTTTAGAATGAGAGAAGATGACGCCAATAAATTGAAAGAAGAATACAACAAATTGGTTGAAGGTTTGAAAGATGCTCAAGTTGCACGAGAAACTGATGTAGTTTTAGCTAATCCAGTTTTACCCAATGAAGTTTTAGAAGGTACAATTTAAAAAGTAACTTTTTTAATTCATTCCTAACATTTTTAATTTAGGAATTTGTAAGCAAACAAAGTTGGCTTTTTAAAAAAATTCATTCTTTTTTTAGAGGTAGTACCTGGCAATATACGAAAAGCCGAACACTTTATAAGTTTCTTGAAGCGATTCGTCGAGTACCTAAAGATGCGTCTTCGCATCCAGCATGTTGTCGCAGAATCTCCAGTTGCCTTCTTGCGCGACGTTCAAACAAAGGTTTGCATTGAACGCAAACCGCTACGCTTTTGTGCCGAGCGTTTGGCCTCGCTGCTTCGAACCATGGAGATTAGCGACCTTACCGATTTTTCGCCACTTGTTCTTGTCACTCACCTCGCAACCCTCGTTGCTACTTACACCAAAGGATTTACCATTATCATTGAGCCTTTTGACGACAAAGCTCCAACCGTCCACAATCCCATACTTTATTTTTCGTGTTTAGATTCTTCGATTGCTATGAAACCGATTTTCGACAGGTTTCAGTCGGTCGTTATCACTTCGGGGACTCTTTCTCCGTTAGATATGTATCCAAAGATTTTGAATTTTCATCCGGTCATCATGTCTTCTTTCACTATGACTCTCGCCAGGCCTTGTCTTCTTCCAATGGTAAAGTTCATTTGTGTAAAAATGATATTAAAGTATTATAATTTCTGATAGTTTTTATTTATAGATAGTTTCAAAAGGAAATGATCAAGTTGCTATTTCATCAAAGTACGAAACTCGAGAAGATGTTGCTGTAATTAGGAACTATGGGCAACTGCTGGTCGAGTTTGCCGCTAATGTTCCTGATGGCATTGTCTGTTTTTTCACGTCATACTTATACATGGAATCAGTCGTAGCTGCTTGGTACGTTTATATTTCTACTGATTACGATATTATTTTAGTAGTCATTCGATAAACTATATTTCATATTTTATGAATATATAATAAAATATGTTTCAGGTATGATCAGGGTATCTTGGATCAAATTCAGAGGTACAAACTGATTTTTATTGAGACACAAGACGCCGCAGAGACAAGTCTAGCTTTATATTACTATAATAAAGCTTGCGATAATGGACGTGGTGCCGTTCTACTTTCCGTTGCACGTGGAAAGGTATCGGAAGGAGTCGATTTTGACCATCATCTAGGCAGAGCTGTGCTTATGTTTGGTATACCATATGTGTATACGCAATCACGTATCCTTAAAGCTCGTTTAGAGTATCTCAGAGATCAATTTCAGGTAGTTGTTTACTTTAAATTTTTTATTTCCTTGTGAAATCTTAAAATTTTATAATCACAATTTATTTCATTTTTTTTTTATTTTACTGGATGAATCTATCTATAATAAATGATATATTTCTACTGTAGTATTTTTTTAAAATATCACTAGATTTTAAGCCAGTTTGTATTATGGTTTGCAAGTGTAGATATTCCGGATATACAACGTTTATTATAACAGATTATATCGGTAGTATTAAAAAATATATATAAATATTTTTTTCAGATAAAAGAAAACGATTTTCTAACGTTTGATGCAATGAGACATGCAGCTCAGTGTGTAGGTCGCGCTATTAGAGGAAAAACTGATTACGGTATAATGGTTTTTGCTGATAAGGTATTTAATATTTATAATAGTATCTATTCAAATATAAAAATTTATATATCAATAAAATTTTGAAAATTTCTCCTCTTTTTTTCAGAGGTTTTCCCGAATCGATAAAAGAAGTAAATTACCTAAATGGATTCAAGAATATCTAACAGACAATCTCTGTAACTTGTCTACAGAAGAAGCAATTCAGGTAAGAACTTAATCAGCTCTGCTGAAAATATTCACTAGAATATCCATGTTACAATGAGAATTTCTATGGCAATATTTACATGGATATCAACATAAAAACCTACGTAATAATTCATGTGAAAGTCCATGTAAATTTTTAGGAGGATAATTCATATGAAATCAAATTGTTTTTAAATAATCACCTCCTCGTCATAATTCACTCATTAACATAAAATTGCAAATATGTACAATATAAAGAAATTTTTAATTATTTGTTGATAGAAGTATTTTGTTTTTGTAGATATGTAAAAGGTGGTTACGTCAAATGGCGCAACCATTCTCAAGAGAAGATCAGCTTGGTCTTTCATTGTTAACTTTGGAGCAGTTGCAAAATAAAGAACAAGCAAAGATCGAAGAACAGGCTCAACAAAATTGATAGAAATCAATTATGTAAGTCATACAAGCAAAAAATTATCAAAGTATTGTACATTTATTTAGTAAGGATCAAAACTTCTTAAAGGAAAATAAAAAATGAACTAGAGTGCGTTGAAAAAAGTTTAATAACAAAGTACGGCAGCGAAATATTAACATTAACAGTGTAAAAAATACAGTTGTATCTATAAATACTATATTAATTTAATATCACCAGCGCACGAGGATTAAATCACCTTCATCAATGAGGTAATAGCTTAATTCTTGTAGTGGCTTGTCCAGCGGTATTTCGTCTTCGGAAACCTGTAAAATATTTTTTTAAATGGATAAAAAATCTTTTTTATATTATTCACAATATATTGATATATTTTTCATTATAAATTTTTAATTTACATTTTGCTAAGTATGTATGAAAAATTGTAAATAAAATAAATATCTTTTTTATAATAAAACGACTAATACGATTTTTTAAGTACTAAAATTATATAAACATTTTATACATAAATAATAGCTAGAATGTTAAAATAATTTTAAGAAAATTGTAAATATATAAATCTTTTATTACTTACATTAGGCCGGACGAAAGAGAGCGTCGGAATTTTTCCGTTAATTCTAAACAGTCTTTGAACAATACCCATCAGCTTCTGTACATCCATATTCTTCAGTATTTTTTTCTTGATCGCTTTAATATTTGGATCATCTGGACAGAGAAACTCTACAGTTATGACGTTTGACGACAGTTGAGTGTTCTTAATTGCTTCTGAAGTGTCCGGCACTCCATATTCTAAATAAATATAAAATGAACTTATAATTTTGAAAATAATTATAAATAAAATTATTATTACATTTTTAACTTACTTTCTACTAACGCAGGAAATCGAGGATGATTTGTAATGAATTCTCTTCTTTTAATAAGATCTTGCTCACTATTCCGCCAATCTGCAGCGAACAATTTTAAATAATCATATTCTGCTCCTCGCCTTTCTGAGGCGATAATTTCAGTTCCATTTAAAAGTTTTAAAGTTGTTATTCTCGCTATCACTAATTGAACTCCGGTTTGTGCATTTTGCTCCTTTAAAACTGGATTTTCTCTAAATTTCAGATCTTCAAGCCGTTTTAGTTTTTCTAATTCACTTATACTTCGCCACTGAAATTAAAAAACTAATAAGTATTTGTGCATTAAATTTTTCGTTTTTATTTTGAACTATATATTAATGCGTCACTTACATCTGTTATATTGTTATTTGATATGTGCAATTGTGTTAAATTAGAGAAAAGATTCGTTTTCTCTGTTGGTTCATTTGTAGGGAACCTTATTACTTCAATTCTATTTGAGTTTAAATTGAGGCTTTTCAAACTATAAATAAAAAATATTTTAATTAAATCAATTGATAGTAGGATAAGACAACGATAAAACAAATGATTATTTGTATGAAAGTGTTTAATTGTAAGTTATTAATAAAATAAAAGTTCCTACTAACCAAGGGAGTTTTCCTAATTTTAAAACTTCATTCCAGTCAGAAATTAGATTATTTTCCAAAGATATTTCTGATAGTTTCATAATGTTTAAGTTATCTTCGACATCACTTAAAGTTTCAATAATATTAAAAGATACTATAAGTTCTTGGATAGAAGGAAAAGCTTTCAAACAATTTGCCACTGCCAACCAGTTATATTTCATCCTTCCCATTGTTAAATGCCTTAAATTCAAAAAGGCTTGTGCATATAACTCCATTTCATCTTCAACTGGTAACAAGTTGCCACTGAAATTTCACCGTGATACGCATTCACTAGGAAATAATTTTCTTAAATTTAAAGAGTGATGGTTAAATTACAAGTTGTGCATTCATCTTTATAGATAGGATTACTTACAATTAATTAATAATTCTTATTAAAGAAACTGTTATTTTGGTTTGATTAAATATTTACCTGACATTCAACTGCTGTAAAACCCTCAGTTGAATACAAATATCAGCTATCACTTTCCAAGAGTTTATCAAATTGTGTGATAAATCTAATTCTTCAACCATTGGACATAGCGCAGCCAACTCTCCTGGATAGCCTGCATTACTTATGCATTGGTCTTGTAAACAAATTATTTGTAACTGGTCAAATTTACTTTGTTTTTTGTTGACTTTAGAAAAACCAACCATTTCAACAAATGGCGCATTTAAAGATTTCTGTACACTAGCTATCGAATCCCTATCGATGCCAGCTAATTCATCATCTACAAAACCATAACGTACTTTGATGGCTTCTGGACATGATATTCCAAAATTTGCTTTCCCAGGACGAATAAATGAGCCTGAGGTAGGATGCCTAAAGATAAAATTAATTTATTATTTATTAAATAGCATAAGAATTCTTTAAAAATAAAACCTTTTAATTAAAAGATATTTATTTTTTAGTTTTTAAAGAAACTAAATTAGTCCAAGTAAATTGAAAAGTTTAACATAATAGATAATACCTAGAAAATAATTCAATATAAAAACTATATTCAAAATGAAAAAATCAATAATCTGCAACCTCATGAGTCACTGATGATTCATTCTCTTTCAAAAGGGCTTACCTCATACAAAATAAATTGAAATACTAAAAAATTAATTATATTAAACTTACCAAGTCTCATAATATGTGACTCCTTCATATGTACCATTGTGCTTTCCTCTGGTTGGATCATCCCAATCGATTCCTAACCATTGTCCCTTTGTGTTACCGACTGTTCCAACATATTTGACTGTACCTATGTGACCTTCACAGGCAACTCGGCAACCAATACAATTTCTATCTTCTACCATTCTTTAAAATAAAAATAGAAAATATCAAACTCATAAATTAGTGTCTCTTCATACGCAATTGCAAAATTAAATGATGGTATTTTCTACCAAAGAGTAAAACTTAGAGTAATGCTATTTTCATAGTTTCTTAACATTATTTATTTGATCATCTAAAAAATAATTAATATTGCAGTGTTTATCATCTGATAAAATGAAAAGTAATATTTTAACACTAAAGAACTTGGGAATTATTAGCTAATATAAAATGAAGTAATAAAGTTTAGTAATAATGCAATTATTGAAAAAAATATAAAAAAATAAATTTTACGAAATTAAAGTACTCAACTGAAATTGAAAAAAACAAATAAGATGTGTTTTAAATGCATATAAACATTCTTAAACAGTTAAAAGCGGTAACAACATAACCTCAAAAAAGTATGCTAAAACATCCCAAGTTAAAAAACACATGAAAACGAAAAAAAAACGATTAAATGAAAACGAATGGAAATTTTCTGAATAGTTCATACTTACGCAAAGAGAGAGCTTTGTGTAATAAAAGCGCTTGGCGGAGTAAAAAGTCATAAATGGAAATAATTTAAGAGGAGAGTTGCACCACTGTCCGACATCGTCATGTGTCGAGTCGACACTGTCGCACTGACAGCGTCATGGAACTAAATATGAAAAAGATGAGATTCTCGCTCGACGCTCCAGTCGCTGCGACTTTGCCGCATATGGACTGATACATACCTGCGTAGGTACCAATGCCGTTAAATAGTATTATGTTAGTTTGAGATTCACGTATTGGTTCAAGAAGTAAAGTTTGAAAGCTAAGAACTTTTGGAATTCAAGTTTCATTTTGAATACAATTTTTTTTAATACAAAACGAGAGCAAAACTAAATGAAAAATCTCATTCTACTGGTAAAAGAATATACTTATATATACATTTTTTAAGTAGAATCATTTAAATCCCTCTCCGAGATTGGGCATTAAATTTTTTTTCGATTTTTCTCTTGTCAAGCGCATTATAACGGTTACATTCGAATTATAAGACTGATCAATATAATTTGAGAACTCGTTACAAAAACTTCCGCGAAAAGCCGAAAAAATCTAGAAAATGATTTGTCGACCAAGCGAAAAACTTACACTATTCAATGAGTGTTATTGTTGGTTAAATAATAAAATTCTTTAACGGAATCGTGCTTTCGAAACTTTCTAAAAATTTAAAGAAATTATAATTATTTTGAATTTTTGATTATTATTTAATCGATTTTAAACAATTATTTTTTGTTTCTCTATAAATTATTAAAGTTCATTCTTGAAGCTGATTCAATCAATAAATCAATTTATTGATTCGAAAATCAAGGAATTCTTGTAATGAACATTTATTTTTAGTAGTTTTAATTATCGTGTCTAATAAATAAAAAAACAACAATGTTTAAAAAACATAAATTAAAAATAATTTATTTTATTTATTGGTTATTGTATAAAGTTTTGGAATTAATTAGTCAATGGCAGTCCTTTGGTAGAAGTGTGGTGCTAGTTCTACCAACCATTCAGGTTTGATCACAGTCAGCTCCGTCATATACGTTTTGTTTGTTTGTAAAATTTCTCCAAATAATACCCTATAAACAGAATAATTTACAATGTTACGATTTATTTATTAAAACTTAAATAAAAAATCAAATTTAAGATTATCACCATTGTGGCTGTTCCAATGTATAAAGGCTACTGTTAGGATGGATATATAAATCTTTATCTCCTCGTACTGTTTTATAAACACCACTGTAATGCAGATAAGCAGCGTACGGGAAGAGTCCAGCTGTTATGCATTTGAGAATAAGTTCCGTGTTACCTACAAGAAATAAAATGTATTTAATTTGTAATTTGATAAACAAACAAGCCTATAATTAATCGTATTCAATATATCTCAAAAACGTACCTAAACACGATGACATAGGAATTTTGAGTCTTTTAATTAATTTTCGTATCTGCGTTCGTATTTCAGTAGCTCTCTTCAAAGCTTTGCTGTTAATAAAGTACTTTTGACACCAGCTGTTGTTCTTGTATTTCTCGTAAGCTGTATACACATTGAGCAGAGTCAATAAGTCTCCTTCCTCGACTTCAAACATGCGATGAGCCACGCGAGCTTTTATCGCAGCTTGTCCACTTGTAGGACGAACAAATACATTTTGAACTTGCAGCATGGCCAGTATCGTCGTTATTTCATTGGAGCAGCCCATTTCGCCTGTAATCGGAAGAAAAAAAATTTTGAAAAAGAACATAATTACTCATGAAGCAAGTAATCATCAAACGACAAGAAAATAACTACCTGATGCTATTAAACATTTCGCAAAGACGGGCTCCAGCGGTATTTCCGCCATCGTCAGGCCCGTCGGATTCGTCAGCTCTCCGTTGTCGTCGATCGCTCCTAGCGCGTAGAGCAGCTCCACCGCCGACAGCAAGCTTTTGCTCGGCGGCGACGATGGAAAATTGAACCTCAGCACGTTGTCAATGCCCAGAGCCTTGAGTTGAAGCACGGCTGGCGCGAGATCCGCGCGCTGCATCTCAGGCGGCGTTGCGGGGATCAGATTGTTGTAAGCGTCTTCGGTGTAGAGCCTTTTGAAAAAAAATCAATAGCTTTAGCGATCGGCGTTTTGATTGAAAAATTAAGTTCTTTTTAAGAATGTGAAAAAGTAATGGTTTTACCTGTAGGCTTTCCCTGACCTAACTCGGCCAGCACGACCCGCTCTTTGATCGGCGGATGCTTTGGATACCGGAGCAACGATCAGACTGTTGGTTTGCGTTTCGACATCGAACCAGGGAAGTTTGGCGAAGCCGCAATCAATGACTGTAATAGGGAAAAGTATATTTAATTTTTGTCAAGTTAGCAGAGTTATTCAAAAATGGCGATAAAATTAGCAGAACAAAGTTTACCGTAAACTATGTTGGGTATTGTGATGGAAGTTTCAGCGATATTCGTGGCTACGACAATTTTTCTGCTGTCGTTTGGAGTTTTCCAAAATACTTTGAGCTGCTCGTTGTTTGGCAGAGATCCGTACATAGGCAAGGGCATTAGCTTTACTGTAACAGCGCATTTTACGACAAATTGTCAATTCTTCATTAAATTAAATAATTAATTTTAATTATATTTTATTCTTATCTACTTTTAATCATTACATCGCACATCTTATTAACAAACAAGAAGTGCGATGTAATGATAAAAATCTTTTAGTAATCAGTACCGTCATCAGGTGATTCACTTATAGGTATTAAAATGGATTATCGATTCTTTTCCGCTGATAAGTCAAGCATCTAAAAGTATCCCTCTATGGATAAATTATCCCTCTACAAGTGCTCAAGAATTTAATCAATAAATATTTTCTATTTTTGTTGAACAAGTGATTTTGTAGTTTAATTAAGTGATAATGTATTTTAATTACATATGTTATGTGAACGTTTCGGAGGATCCTCCGAAACATTGTCATGGCATATGTAATTAAACTACATTAAGCAAAATCTTGGTTCGTCAAAGATTAAATTGTAACCTTTTCCATCAATCAAATTTACTATTTTTATATGGAATTTAGATGAGTGTTTTTGTAGTATATGGTTTTGAAGCAGATCGACGTTTACTTCGTGTTCATATTATGAGCTACTTGAATGTTAAATATTTGGTTTAGAAAAGTGGTTGGTAATAAAGAGTCAATATTATAGTACTTATGTAGTTAACACTTTTTGGCACTTATTCAATATATATGAAAAGAATATTCATAATAATAATTATCCACATAGTAACATTAATCGGGCACTAACAACAAATTTTTATCTACTGTAACTTCAGTTTGGATTCTTTAAACAAAGCCAGGCTACTAATTTACACGAATATAACATTAAAATATTAAGCAATTATATAATACAACTTTTTTTTTTATATTTTTGAAGTAAAATACGAGTAGCCGTGTGAACGTTAGCGAGTGTACGAAATGAACTAAATTTGCAAGTTTATTAAGGTTATTTGCAAACAAAAGCTTGAACTCATTTTCTTTTCTAAAATAAATTTTACGGTGCAGCACACTGAAATTTATCAAAGTGATATTTTCTTTCAGCATTATTCATTCAAGACAGGTACAGTTATTCTTAAAGTAAAACCTATTGAAATTTTTGTTATAACTGTTTCTTCTAATGTAAAAGTTATTCATGAGAGTCTATATTTGGTCTATCGTTATAATTAAGTAAATATTTGCCGAAAAGATAAAACTAATCAGCGACTGCTATTGTATTACTTGAGTTCAGTAAACAATGTTTTACATGTTATAAGATTAGAAAAAAATGAATTGTCTAACTGGATCTGCTGAGTTCGCAAGCCACATAAGATAAAAAAAAGTCGGGTATTCTAAGTAATTGTAGGAACATACAACACGAGCTGTACAAATTTCCGTCAATAAACTTCTCATAACGGCATTAACTTAGTTTCTCGCCCGACGAACTTTTCTAAAATTAACGTCATTCAGCCTCATCAGCACTCTATAAGCTACTTTAATCCCGTGAATCGTTGAAAAAAATGAAATAAAAAAATATCCTCGAGAAAAAAAAGTAGACTCACACTTTCCATCCCTTACTATCCTGGCATGTTCAGTGAGTAGCGAAACAGCGCGATCGACCTCCTCCATGCCGGTGAGAAAGGCCAGGACGTCTCCGGGCTCTTCGGACTCGTTGATCTTCAGGACCGTGTCGACGACGGCCTTGACGTAGTCGGCAAACGGCTCAGCAGCGTAGAATATGTCGATCGGGTAGAGCCGGCCTTCCACGCTCAGGATCGTCGCCGTGTCCTGCTGCTCGTCGCGGCTCTTACCATGGTTACTTGGTTTTATGTTGAAGAAGTCGCGCAGCTCCTCGGCGTCTACGGTGGCCGAGGATACGACCAGTCTGAGGCTTCTGCGCTTCTGTATGTTAAGAATTATGGATTTTTTCTGAATTATTCAAAGGGAGAATGTGAGATGAATCGTTTGTTTATCTATTTTTTCTGCGTGGGGTTTTATTTGTGCTTTTGTAAAATTTGAGAATATTCATTGTAGTTTTCAGCGTCATTATTTTCTCGGAAATAAAAGTGTGGAAATTTACTTGGCGATACTGATTCTACCGCACAGCCTTATTAAGTAAACAAAAGAGACGTCAGGTGTTGAGCTAGCTTAGTAATTTTATAATTTCTATTCCAAAACGAAAATGTTAAAAAATATAACCGTGCATAATATTTGAGTTACTTTGAAATTTTTAAAAATGTGTCTTTTTATGTCACATATTTTTCCATAAAAAGACCTAGAAAATAGAACGAAAGTCAACGAACTGATAGGAAAAAGTATTGTATCTATACATGTTAAACAAGTAGAAATATATGCATACTGATTGCATAAAGGTGCGCGCAGCTAAAATTCACACAAAAATGCAGCTCTTGCATAAATATTATTACTTTTTTAACTGCAATATTATAAATTTTAAAAATTTAGTCAATCTTTGAAAAACAAAAATACTTGGTTTCTCCTTGACCTTGTTAAAATCGAGTTATTGAGAGGCTGGAATTCTTCTCTAAAATGAATATTAAATTTGATCGGCTAATTATTCCGACTACTTATGTTATTTGAAAGACGCGTTTTATCTTCAAAAATGCTTTAACAACTATTTTTATTATCGACCGCGGTGAAAACAAATTATATATTAATTCACAAAAAAAAAGAAAATTAAAAAATATAAAAATATAAAAATCAAGAAATTTAAATAAACACGAGGTAACAAGAAATACGAAAGTCATTACACAACTGCCTGTGTAAATAAACACGTGAAGCATGAAATACGTGATTCCCGGGGAGTCATTATACTCATGCTTTTTCGTTTCAATAATTCTTCATTAATTATCTAAGTCACCTCATGCGCATACTTTGGACCGTCCAATATCATTCGAGCACGAGATATAACGCCACGGAGGCGTTGCGGCGAACGATGACATCATTAAGTCTCACGCTTTGACCTCGCGCGCGCGATCCTAGACTCTGGGTCGCTAGACTATTGCTTTACAATAATCTCCGTCATCCATGAAAATCACATTACCGCAGATTAAATTTCAACAGACGTCATTATTGGATAATTCTTTTTGCATACTTGTATTAGACTTATCTATTTTCAGGTACGACCGATACGTGAGTGACTTACGTCAGTGAAATTTTATCAAGTTTTAAGTTTTTTGTACTCTTGCATAAAATCAATATAAATTTTGATTACTCTACTGTTTAAATGCATACTTTAAGCCTCAAACGTCATTTCTTTTTTTCAATATATTTAAAAAATTTGAAAAATCATAATCGTTTGAAATAAAGCATTAAATCTTAGGAATCCAACCCAGTTTTATAAATCAGAATTAATGGTCGCAATAGAAGCACGAACAAAAGACAAAGTGACGTATTATAAAATACATCTCTATATAGGAACGACGTAGGCGATGCGGTACTCGCTATTGTGAGCGAGAATTTAATAGTCTCAGCTAAAAATTTTATTACTCCAATCGATTTTTTCCTTTAAATTTAAAAAAGCACATAAGTCGCTGCCTCTTGTACGTACATATACACCTTGTGTATTGTTGTGCCTTTTGAAAAATTAAAAAATTGCGCGCCAGGAATTGAAGCTGCGCACGTGCTTTTATTACCCTAAGAATTTTTTTGAGCAGGCCCATTATGATGTCAGTCAGCATAGTCCTCTCGTGTACTTCGTCTAGAATAATAACGCTGTAGCTCGTGAGCAGAGGGTCGCCCATCATTTCTCGCAGCAGGATTCCTTCCGTCAGGTACTGAAAACAAATTAAAACAATATTTGCTGGATAGACGCTCTTTTGCAGCTGGGGCTCATCACTAAAAATACGCTTACTTTCTTTTCGCACGCCGGTTTTTTCAAATTCTTATTTTGCCTCCTTTTTATATATTTACCGTGAATTAATTTTAGATTTGGTAAACAGTCAAGGTCGCAAAGATTACAAATTTAGAGGAAGTCGAAAATTTTTATGAGCAGCTGTTTTTTTAAAAATATTTTTAACAATTTTTTGATAATTTCAATCTCAAAATTAATTTTTCTAGTTTCATATCAAGGTTAAATGCCATTATAGAAGATGCTCTTAAGCGATTGTAGTCAATAATTCAGTGTTACGCAGCACTTTTCGACTTGTTATGTTGTCACACTACACCAAAGGGAATAAGTAAACGCAAGTGGTGCTTATGATAATGTCTGTAGTTACACCTTCGAAAAGTTTTGATGCTCATGCCATAAGTGAAACTAATTTTCTATTTACACAGAGATTGTGAACAATTGTTACAATTATGATTCAAAGAAACGACATTATTTTACAGGAAACATAAGAAGGAAAATAAATTACTTAAAACAACTTTTCGGCTAAAGCAAAAAAATTAAGTACGCTAAAATTATCGGTTGGTTCATAGTCTTAACTATAGTGCCTATACCAATGTGCGCCACACCCAGTAACCTTGATTCGTCTTCGTATATTTGAATCACAAAGTGGACAAATTAAAAATGAGTCAGCAATCGAAAAAGCATCAAAATTTCAATCATACATTATTTTACAATCAATCATTGCAAAGCAACACGTGTCAAGTTATTAAAGGTTTGCATCGCTGGATAAATGAAATTGAAAATCGCCTTCGCGTTACCGCATCTGAATACAAAGAGCGGGATCGGAAATAATTGTAAATGATATTCAAGCTGTGTATCGAAAGGCGGCAGAAATTGGGCATTGACCTCTCTGGAAGCTTATACTTGGAGCCAGTCGCGTGTCAAGTTTTTCGATTCCAGAGCGAAGTCTTGGCTGGAAAGTCACGCTTGACGGATATCGGGCTTAGCGTAGGGCTGAAGCCGACTACATGAGAAACGACATGACGTCACAAGGAAAACTCGAACCGTTCCACGAGACGGGCGTAGTTATGCAGTTAGTATTCCGATACTATAGGAGGTCACGGAATACGTCTTGTTTTTACGAAAGAAAAAAAAGTTATTTGCTAAAATACTATTTGTGACGCACGGGTTTTGTTGGGGAGCTATAATTGAAAAGGGGTAGATTAGAGATAAGAGTTAGACCATTCATGAGAAATGTTTTTCGAGGATAATAGTCAGCCATTAACAGCAGAATGTCGAACTAACAATTATTTATTGACCTGAATCTCAGTTAGTCAGAATTCGTATAGTAGTTTCGTTGTTGACCCTTTTTTTTTTAAAGTTGCTCTAAAAGAAATGATTCTAATGGCGATAAAGATTTTCAGATTAGTCGTAGAAAATTACAGGTAAAGTGTGAACAGGAAAGTTTTTTCTTTTTATCCTTGTACACAATCTGCAAATCAATACGTGACTCTTAACTGCCGGTACAGTTGACATCCTCTGATTCAGTCTTTGCCTTTTCAAACGCCATTTTCTTAAGAATGAGTCAGAAGACAGTAAAATACGTGATAAATTTAGACGCTAGGTACGTAAATGAGCATAAGCTTGATTTAAAATAAAAACTACGCAGAAAAACGCGTTGTCGTCGCCAAAAAAGCGAATATGATTCTTGCATGAAGATTGAAGCAAAAAGTTTTGATGACATAAGGAACAAGAAATAGTTTAGTTATTTTTTAAAAATTTCATTCCAATGCCATCTGAATTGCCACAAAGCTTTTTCTGAGTTAGAATTTCGCCACTCGGTGTCAGCGCGCACGCAGTTAATCAAATAAGAGCATAATCGATGATGTGACCTACATAAATTTAAGGAGCGCTCCACTCCTACATGCAGAACCTCTTCGCGTTCAGTCAGTTAAACGTTATAACTTGAGTATATATTTAATAATCATTGATTATGTTAAAGTCGTTTGCTACATTAACCATATGAATCACGCCAGTTGATGTAGTAAATTTAGGTCCATTCGCGAATTTGTGTAGTCTTATTCGTTATTTAGTTGTATTTTGCAAACAAAAAGGTCAGGGATGGCAGAGTACTCAAGTATTTTCAAGTATCTTTTCACTTTTGTAAACATTAGCATGTAGGAAGTAAAAACGTTGCATTAGATTCCTATTGATTTCTAATTGAAATAATGTTTAATACTTGTAAATAGTAGTATCATGAACCAAAGAATTATAACTTTTATTCATATTTTGAGATACGATGTTCACGAGCCCCATATTGATTGTTTTGGTGAAGCAGAATTTGATCGTATCATTCGTTATGTTAATAAACCAGACATTTGATCACGATTAAAAAAATTATCAAAAAATCAAAGTATTAAAGCTTGGTAGTTATAAGGAGTAGAAAATATAAAAGGGAGTCAAAACTCATCGTTAAGATTTTCATTTGTGACTGATTTAAGTATGACGTTATACATTTAATGTAAAAATATTATCCGTTCATGAGAAGACAAACGACCACCAGAATGAGAAAAAGTATAAGGGGCAAGTATAGTCTTGATTATTGACGCTACGCGGCCCCTTTTTTATCCTCAATAGCTATACAATTGTCTGTACACTGTGAAAACAAAAAGTTATTGTAATACTTAAAAATAATAAAAAAAACAGTAAAAAAAATGTTTACTTCTATTGACTGCTATATAAGTAAACTTGCAAAAATTATTGAACATTCAACATCAGTGAATACTGAAAAATAAAATTTAAAAGCAAACTTGTATAAGCTTGTAAAAAGTAAAAAATATTTCTACAGCAAGTCATAAAAATGACAACGCTTCCGCAAATCGAAAGAAAGGCATGATAAAAAGCGAGGAGTAGATACCTTGATCTTGGTCGTGTCGTCCGTGCAGTCGTCGAAGCGTATCGCATAGCCGACGTCGGCGCCCAAAATGCAGTTTCTCTCGTCGGCGACGCGACTGGCCAAGGACGTAGCCGCCACCCTGCGCGGTTCCGTTATGCCGATGGCTTTCCCCTCGGCTGCCCATCCCGCTTCCACCAGGTACTGGAACAGAGCAATGGAAAATCGATGACTTTTTATTGGCGGCTGGCGTGTCTCTTTGTTCCTCGATTTACGCCCAGGGAGTCTTTTTCTTCCGAGCGCTTTTCTTTTTTACACGCGGCTTTTTCAAATTAATTAATTGTCTTATGCAAGAATTGTGGGACGATAAAACAGTTTTGTATTTTTACAGCGCTCGGAAATTTATAGAGTGAAACGTAATATTCGCAAAGCTTCCTAGATATGATCAGTTACGCTTCGATAAATCAATAGTTTCTCTATGTAAAAACCATTTAATTTTTTGTATAGTATATTATTTTTTAGTTTAGAAAGTATACTTTGTCATGCTGAAAATTTTAAGTTTAAATCAAATCAAGTCTATTAAATAACTAAATCTAAAATAATATAATTATGAAAAATCTAATTGTACAATTGTACAATTGTACAATTTTTAATATCTTCTACATATTAACAAATGAACGGTAAAATATACATAAACACTGATCAATATTTTATGAATTAAAGATTTTAATCTTTATAAATAGAAAATAATTTTGTTTGACTTTGAAGAAGGAAAAATAAATGAGATCATGGATCTAATAATCAAATTTATGACTGCAAAAAGATATTTAATGAAAATATTAAAATTTAATGATCTAGTGCTTAGAAATGTTCAAAGGGCAAATGTTCAAATAAATCAAAATTCATTTTATTTTCCACTGAGATATTAGTCCAAGGTTGATGTGATTAATATACCTACGCTATTAACTGCAAATAGATATCAAAACTAATTAAATATTTAAAATTTGATTAATTTAGAAATACTAGAATTCAATCAATTTTATAAACAAATTTTCCATTGTAAATAACCTAATTTATTATTTTAATTAATTATAACTTTTTCAAAATCTTTATGATTAATAATAATACATAAAATTCGATCTAGAGCGGTTAAAATAAAAAATATGTTTTTACACTCACGACTTTCGATCGTGCTAAATTATTTACGGAGCTATTGGTGCGTGCGAAATGAAGCCATTTGATGTGACCCTGGTCCAGCTCGCTCTTGCGACGCCTAATATAGTCACGTGCGCGTCGGAATAAAATGCTCATTGGTATATAAGTGCGATAGTAGACTTACGAAACAGTTACAAGCTTCTTTTTAGCTATTCTTTTCTTTCCTTCAACTTCATAACATTAAGTTTTTTTCGTCAGTCTAATTTTAATTGTAAGTGAAACTCGACTTTCTAACTAGGTAGATGAAAACAAGATTTCAAACTTGACGAGTAATATCACGTGCTGACAAACAAACTTTTAGACTCTAATCACAAGCATCTTAAAATGCGTACGATTATATGAAAATAAATTTCTATACTTGTGTTATGCACATCGTCATTCTCATATTTACCTTCATATTACCTAACGTAAACATATGTACGTAACCAAAGGATAATTGTAATAAAGGGAAACGAGTCACGTCTGTAATTTTGATAAAAAATAAACCGTGGGAATAAGTGATGAATTGACCAAGGAACACGATTTACATTTAGCAAAGTATATGTACATATTTTCGTTGGCTACAGGGTTTTCATAGCTATGTGACAGGCTGTGTTTAGCTCATAAATATTGACGGCGTCGCTCGCTTTGTTATTTTTTACTGCAAGCTTTGCAAATTGCGTCGCGTAAAAACAATGATGAGTATTTAATAGTGAAATGTTAAAAAAATGTTTTCCGCGCACTTTGTTTAGTATTTACACATGCGCTTTTTAACAATAAATACAGGCGCGATATTAAAATTTATTAATAAACCAAATGTCTGGATATAATTATGTTTCTTATCAATATTTTTCTTCGCAGACATTTCACATGAATGAAAAAGTGTCGATCGGCGATATAGTAAAAGTATTATTTTATTATCAGTTGTAGAGAATAAGAAATGTTCTTCGTTTTTAGACTTGTTTTATAAGCAAACCAGTAGAAATTAGAATGAATTTCTATATATGCGGAACATTCGTTTACCCTTGAAATACTTATTTCGATTGTAGCCAACATCACATGAATTCCCGAGAATTTATCAACATAGGTGTTATTACACGGACATTTTATCAGCACCTGCAGCTACTCGACATTAATCGCCAGGCTCGTTTATCGTCAAATCTATCGTCGTTTTAAAACACTATCAACGCGACGCGATCGTAGACTTGTCCTGCTGCTCATCAGGCCATCGATAAGGGCGCGAATCGCGTAAACACGACAATTAACCGTGGCCACAGCTAGTTTATATGATCCATTAGCGGCATTAACCATTTACAGGTCGCAGCCCTGAGCCCGTTCTAGCTCGGTAATATTTCCGCGAAAGCGTAGTGTAAAACAAAATGGACAACAAAAAGGGTTCTCACGCTCCTGGCTACGTTATCCTTGCTATGCTCGTTACGTTATTGCTGCCCGACATAATGCGAGGAGAATTTGTAGAAAAAGGTGGCGCTTGGATCGAGGTTAATAGGAAGCGTATGATTTATCTTGGCTGAATGCGTTCAAATAAAGTGGCATATGGCAATTCGAGGCGGGAAAGAGCTATTTTGACCTTTGGCTCAATATCGGCGAGGGCTGTTTAATTAGAAAAAACATTTAATTAGTGCGGCATAACATTTATTCGACGATTACATTTCGACGCTTCGAATATAACGCAATTTCGCTGCTCGCCGGTGCACCGGGCTGCCGTATTTAATTAGCGAGAGAGAAACCATTAAAGCCATTCTTACTCAATATTGCAAGCTCGATGCTCGTTATAAATAGCCTCCGATTATTTTCTCCGTCCAATATTTGAACTTTCCAGTTATAATACTATAAATAAAATTCTCCAATACACGAGGGATGTCAACAATTCTTACTACGTATTTCTACGTTTAAGCTTGAGAATTTGAAGCAGGGAAAGCCCCGCGGCGGTCATTTGAATTTTCTTCTCGCGGCGTCATGCCATTTTTGTGGTAGGGGAACCGACACGCGTCACAGCTGAGTGGAATTGTCATTGCCAGACTATATACCGATAAAATATATCTGGATTAACATGTTTTTGAGTGTTTTTGAGATAACTTTGCGTAAAGTGCCTGTTTTTACAATATCGATAAGTTCAATTAAGCTCTCAGGAGCTGGCTAGATTTCAATTCTAGCAGTCTTTCGTTCTATAAACATAGAAACATTTTTTAACGTATATAGTAAATATATTTTTTATTCTTTTATTTACCAAAAAACAAAGTAGTGGAGAAAGACTATTATTGAGCCAGCTCAAGTAAGAGTATTTTAAGCTCGAACGAATCGAGGAAATAAAAGTGACTAAAGAGAAATAAAAACATTCTAGTTTATTATTTCTTGAATCCATCAATAACTTTTGTTATCTTAATTAGTAATCACGTAGGCTCTTGAATATAGTATTTGTCAAATGAATTAATTCACTCTCGTAGAGCTCTTGGAATACGAGAGGCGAAGGTACGCTAGAAAATCAATAGGACAATTTTTAATTTTCAATTTTATTAACCGACCGGCGACATTCGCTCGTCTAGCGTAAAAAATTAAGCAAGAAAGTGCTATTCAATGCGCTTGGGTTATCAAAGTGAGACGAACGAGCGGAAAATAATTATGCCATCCCGCACTCAGCGATGCAACTAAAAGACAAAAGAAACCTAGTTTCGAAAACTCGACTCTGGAGAACAGCACAAAGGAAGCTCCGCCGGTATACACACCAGCGAAAAAATTCAAATCGTCGCGACTGCGCGCTAGGCGTATTTTACCATAGAGGCTTGCGAGTAGCGTCTACTGAGCGCAGCCCTACGCAGAGCAAAAGAGCGAGCAAACTTACAAATGCGGGTTGGGTAATTCCCCGCGCTTGTAGGTATAACGTGCCACTTGCGCTCGAGCGCGCGCAAGGATATAAAAGTCAAATAACGAGCGGGCGACAATGATATATATCTATATTGGATTATTCGATGCGCCGGAGGCGACTCTGCGGAGTCCGCTGATCCGATAAAGAAACGGGGAGGAAAAAGTGGCATCGACGTGAGCGTCAAAGCTCGCTCTCTGTTGTTAGGTCTGAAAAGTTTTGTCGGACGCGAAAACTTTAATGGTTCACGACCTGCGGCTTCATGGATAACCGGCTATTAGTCTTTGCTGTAAAGTTTTTTAAAAGCTGCTCTATTCTGTGATAATAGATTTTTCAAAAGGAAAGAAAGCTTTCATCAACTTGTAAAAGTTATTTCAGGCGATTGAAATATAATTGTATGAATATTTATGTATATATTGTTAATGTCTGATGGATTAAAATAAAGCATATTGGAAAAAGTTATTCTTCAAACATTTGAAACTTTACGATTCATGCTTAAACCTGATTATTATTTTTCATGATAAATTGATGTTATTATTATGATTATATTTTGATCTTGAAGAAAGATTAAGGCGCTTTTATAATATACCTCAAAAAATTTCAAAATAAAAACTAAGTTTTATATTTGCTCTTCAGCATACGAACATCATTTTTGCGTAACCGTCAAACACTCATGTTTTATTTTTAGAACAAAACTTATAGGCATAAAATGCTCTATACATTTTACTACTTTGCGTTGTTTTCAAATGTTTGAATTCTTATTATATTTTTGTGTTAAATTCCAATACACAGAGTCCATTGATTGTTACATGCTTAAATTTTAAAACAAACTTTTTGATATTTAAAAAAAACACTAAACAAGAAAGGCTTTATTCATTTCGCTATAGTATAGTATAACGCGTAAAAGCCGGGAGTGCCAAGTAAAAACGTGATGAATTAATGCTCTTTGCTTCAAACAACCATGACAATTAATATTAATTATCTTATTTTCATATTTTAACGCAACATTCTCAAAAGGTTTTTTTCAACTTTGTACAATGTTAGATTTTTAGACAAACAAGTAGAATTAATGTTTATTTAAGTGTGTTTTTATAATACTGTAAATAGAATTTTGTAAAAAATCTGTCATAAAAATTATACAGATAATTTTGAATGATTAAAATAAAGCTTTTTATCTATTATTATTTTAATTAATTCATGTAAATATTGTTAATAAGTAGACGAAACACGTAAACGAGATTTTACATTTTAACTGTGAAACTTGACGCTAATTCTGTTACGTAAGACACCTGTTTTCAGGGCTACTATAATTTTTATGACGCTAAAAGATAAAACTTATACCTATATTCTGACTTGTGAAACAAAACAAAATCATTCTCTATGCTTATAGTCATTTAAGTGGTTAATACTTCTGTTTACGAATACTGTAACTTCATTTTTAAAAAGATGAGGTTTATAATTCTGATGTAATTATTAAACATACTTCTAATAACATAATAATATAATTTATTGCAGTGGTATCAAATATTTTTTTCCATCATTAATAAACAGTTATTTTTATAAAATGGTGAATAATAGATTACTTAAATTTTTATTCCAGACAAACGGACTTCCTTGATTCTTTGATGATAAAGCTAATCATAAGAGTTTAACGCGTTGATAAGTATTTTTAAATCCTTCTATCGACATCTGCGCACAATACCTATGAATAAAATTTGAAAAAATCCTTATCATCACTTAGATAGTATAGATATCTCTAGTTTTCCAATTCGTTTACAAACATCACCTGATCATACTTTGAACAAGAATTCTGCCCATTCAAGGGTAAATTTAACGATAAATGAAAATAATAACACGCGCTATAATATTTTACTTATGACTTAGAGTATTAACCAATATTAATTTATATTCTGCTCTAAATCTATACATGAAAATTTCATGTTTCAAGGCAAACATTTTTTATGAAAAATAAAATAAAATTTGTTGTAAATAATTTTTTCTGAAATTATTACCTTTAACAGGGAACATACAATATTTTTTATTGCTAAATAAATTTAAGTTTGTAAATACTAATATAATGTGAGTCAAAATAATTAGATTTAGATGCAATTAATTTTATTTTTTTTATCTTAACCTTCTTTATGCAGTTTATTTCGAAGAACTGTTCATTTTTTAAAATTTATGATGTAGAAATTAACTCATCAATGTTTATTTTAACTTTTAGTAAACATTAGTCTTAAAAATTAATCTGAAATCAATAGTAAAAATGAATGTTGTTATTAACAATGTCTCAGAAAAATCAATTTTATGGCAACATTAAAATCAAATTGATTAAAATTAAATGTTGAAAATATTACTAGTTTTACTGCAATAATCTAAAAATAAGTAAATTATGCATAGTTAAGTTGGATCGCCGTGAAAAAATAAGACATATATCTGTATAAAAGCTTATTTATTTTGTTGCTATAAAAAATACGTATTACAAAAAGCGGACGTTAAAAAAATATTACCCTTTTACATCAAGTGAATATCTCTTCACACGCTAAATAATTTTCATAATTAAGAATGACATTTTAATTTGAATGTTAGGCCTGCTTATAATTACTTTTTTCATTTTATTTTTTTCACAAACTTAATGTTACGTGTCCTAACTAAATAACGAAATTCCAAACAGAATTATATAAACTATCCCAATTGCGTCAATTACATTAAATATCCAAATGGCGACAGTTTTTAGGCTTTAGCGAGCTTTTCATTCCATTGAATTATATAGCCCAGTTTGTTTCTCGCACTCTACTAATCCATATACCTTTTACAGTGTAACGATTAATGAAAACAATACTTTATTCTTATAAATCATGAAAACCTTTCAAACATCATCGCAAACGTCAAAAAAGTATGCATTCTTCCATTAAAAAAAGTCGTAAATAGTCACTAAAAAAAATCTAAAAAAATCGAGTTACGTATACCTGTACAACCTATCACGTACATGAGCGCATATCTCCTTTAAAATTCACACATCTCGCTAATCGTTCGGCAAAATAAATATATGCATACTGTACTCGCAACAAAAAGACAGAGATTTTCACACGGTGTTAAATGCTGAGATTTAGTTCAGCATGAATGACACCATGCTCTCGTGCTCCTCGAGTCGCGCGCTCACCGCGCTCTGGCCCTATTTTTATCCATTTCCCAAGGAAAAAAAAAGGAGAAGAGAAGGCACTAGCTTCAGTTTTTCCTTCCACTTGCTCCACAGCCGAGGCTACGTTCAGCCTCGGCTCTCTTTCTCTCTCTCTCTCTCTCTCTCGTTCATACGAAAATATAACTACGGATATTCCGACTGACTGTCCGAAATAGCCGCGATTACGTCAGGTCCTATCACATCCCAAGATGAGACACCTTTTTGCGCGTGCCTGCATCTCTCTTTCTCTCTCTTTCTTCTTTTTCTATATCTCTCTTTCTCCTCTTCCTGTGATATACTTGTGGCACCGCCCCATCTTCGCAGCTTTCCAAAATCTCTGGCCTGATCTTCGCAGCACGTGAGTGGGTAGAAGGTGGAGGCGTTTTATTTGGGAAGTGGCCGAAACTACGCGCGACTCGGGGGCGACAATCGTTTTTAGAAAATTTTGTTAACTTCGCCATATTCTTAGCATTATTTTTTGTTATTATGATGATACTTTTTTTTAATGATGCTTAAGCGCAGACGTGGATCAGTATCTAATTGAAAAAATAACATACTTTAAAAAATTTATTGTGCCGATGACGAAATAGAACAAATTTCTGGGAATAAACAATAATTAGAAAGTACTTGAGAAAGAAAAAATTAAATGATATCATAGATCTTTGATTAGAAACTCTTATAGATATAGCACGGATAAAACAAATAAATATCTTTGTTACTTCATGTACTAATAGCGAGAAAATTTTTAAAAATATAAAAGTCTAGTGATGTATTTGATCTTTTCATTATCAAGTACATTTCAAATGTCGACTTATTAGAAGTTTTTTTACATAAAGTATAATTTTTTTAATTTGATAATCCACGTTTGCTTTCTTGATGACTATTAATAGTTTGTACATTGATTATTACAACCGTTAATGCTGATTGCCAATTCAGTGAATAATACAGTCGTGCAATTCTTTACTTTCATATTTTTAAAAAAATTACAAAGTTTATTTTTGTAAAGTGACTGACTTTCTTCCATTGTATAATTGTAGATCCGTGTATTTTTAGGAAGCTAGTGTAACAGTGGCAGCATACTATTACAGATTTTAGACGGATCACAACCTCGAAATTTGTGTGCCGCCAGGAAACGGTATAAAAAACTGATGGTATTTCCAGCAGACAGAATCAACGATTATTTCATACACCTTCGTTTCTCTGTCTGCGCACAATATATTAATTCGAAGTCACATAACTTTTTTCTTTTTCGATTTAAAGAATTAGTCGACATTTGCAGCAATTGCTTAAACTTACTAAAAATAAGATATATTTGTAAGTCTCGCTAACAAAATAATAAACTTTATAAAATACTCAGTCATTAAATATTGACATTCACAGCCCTTTCAAATTGATGAAATTACAACGTGTACAATTGAATTCCCTTCATTCATTCCGAGTTCGTATATCAGAACGTAAAAACTAGGCTCTCAACGCAACAAATCCGTGAATAACAACTATCCACATCGAGATGAAAAGTAAAGACACATTGCATGATCCATAAAAAAAAAGGATCGGTATCGTCTACAGCTGCTAACGCGATCAAGTCTTAAAAACTATTGTCGACGTTTGTCGTAAGATCCAGGCAACTTGAACGATCGATCGATCGAGCCAACATAGCACTTTCAAAAGCCAGCGGTGACGTTAAGCGTTGGCTCGAACGATTTGGCGACGAATCCGGTCGATCCTCTGAGCACGTAAGCGTAGGACTCGAGAAAGTGGAACTCGGTCAGATAGACAACGATCAGCGGTATAACGTAGCCGAACCATCTGAGCACTCTCATGTACTCCCAGAGCCGATCAAAGAAGATGGCCAGGAGCAGGTAGTCCATTGCCGTGTGGAAGTTTATCAGTCGCCAGGTGACGGTAACAATCCAGAAGAAGCCCGATCTCATGATCTCGCTCTGTCTGACGTAGAGCTCGTCCTGCTTGATGGCCAGGGAATTGTCGTCCGACTCGAGGAGGTCCTGGTACAGAGAGATGTAGCGATTCCAGCCGATCGACGCGATCATCAGATGCCCGGTGACAAGCAGGACATTTCGGAGCATCGCTCGGAATCGCAGCCGCTTGTAGACGATCTCCGTGTTGGCTTCCTGGCTCTCGACGCACGGATAAATCCTGCGCAGCTTCTCGTAGCCCCTTCTGGGCGGATTCCTCTTCAGGAAGAAGAAGACACCGACCATGAAGGCGAGGCAGCCGAGAGCGTCGCAGAGGCCGTCGATCCAGTAGCCGGCCGATCCTACGTCCGATCGCTCGCCGTCTATGTGTTTGCGCCGTCTGGCCACGTGGCCATCCATGTCGTCCAGCCAGGTCCGGAACTCGAACAAGATGACGCCCCACCTGCGGTCGGCCAGGGAGCTGCTCGCAACGCAGTGACCAGCCAGCATGGCCACGAGCACGTGGAAGGCGCTTATCATGTTGGGCGTTATCCAGAGCCAAGTGTTGCTGATGCCCAATATCCTGTCTACCACAGCCGCCAGAGGACTTAGAATGTAGAGGTTCGGGTAGTCCAGCATGAGACCTTTAACTGTCACCACGCAGAACGGATCGACGTCGCATGGGATCTTGCTCTTGTAGCTCTTCTCGCTCTTGACCGGCCTTATTGAGTAGTCCTGCATGCGGTTGTAGAGCAGGTAGTCCATCAAGAGCAGGTAGCAGCTGAAGACCATCACCACGGCGAGGATCACTCGCGTCGACTGAGGTGGGAACATCATTTTTCTGCTGCTTCGAGCACAACTGGATACAGAAATGAAAAACTGGACGCAATTCGATAAGCCAAAGGAAAGAGTATCAGCCAATATCAGCTTTTCATGTTTCGCGCGCGCACATCTCTCACTCTGTCATCCAGTTAATATCAGCTTCTCATTTTTCTCCCGGCGTGCTTAGCGCCCGAACGCTTCGACGTTTATTACAAAGTCAATGGGCAGGAGCTTAGTGTAGGAGCGCGCGCCGGCGGTGGCGACTATTATCCCTTCCCTCGAGCTCGGCCGTCATCGGGCTCTCTTTTGTCGGCCAAGACTCCAATCTTCAATCTCCAGAGCAGGAAGAAAAACAATCTCGGCGGATGAGCGCCGGGAGCCGGCTTGCTCGCAGGAAAATGTCAATTTTCTAAACGAGCCGATGCGCAGAGTCGAGCACTAGCGCTGCCGACCTTTCCTCCTCAGACGAAACAGCTGTAGGCAACGGAGCCTCCTTTCTCCATCGACGGGGGCGTGGGTTCATCGGACGCGGATCACGACAACAAAGCCGCTCTCTGCGGCTCCGGGGATCCGCGCGCGTCTTCGTGTCAGGCTGTACTCAGCTGCGGCAGCTCGCGAGCTTCCGCTTCGCAAAGCCACTCTCCTCGCGTTCTCCTTTTTTTTTATTTTTCGCTGCGGCTAACGCAGCACGCGGGCGCGCAGACGAGCGCAGAGAGATGAGGCTGCGGCGCGGATGCAGAGCTTGTAGCTCTCGCGGTCCAACGAGACGAGTGGCTCGACGGTCGAGCGCCGACTGGCAACTGACTCTGCTCCGCTGCTCCGAGTTTTTCAAAGCGCGCGGCGCCCTCGGTCTGCGCGCATGCACGCAGGGCCGCCGCCGTGCTTGCCTCTCTCCCTCTCGAGCGCGCGCGCACACACGCACGAGCCGAGCGCGTGATACGCGGCACTATACAGTGCCCATAGAGCCAGTCCGGGAGAGCAGCTTTTACCGTTAAGCGGCTCACGAGGCCTTCGCCGCCGCTGCTGCTCCGCACGAGGAGCGAGCTGACTTTTCCTTCTCCCTCCTTACACGCTTCACGAGACCACAAACTCCGCGGCTCTACGGCCAGACGGACTCTCTGTCTGCAGGAGCGATTTCTATAGAGACGGGCGCCGCTCTGCGCGCTCTCGGATTTGCTTCTGGCCCGCGATTTCTCCTTGGACTATGCGGGCTCTCGGTTCGCTGCGCGATCTTCGTTTTCCTCTTTTTTTGCCGCTTGATTTTGACGGAAGAGAGGATTACCTGACTTTGACGCACTACTTGATAGATTGCTTTGATTTAGCAGTGGCGGAAATTAATATCAAAATGAGATTATCTTTAACGCTGGGCTCGATACACAATGATAGCTCGCTTTTTCGCAGCTTATTTGACGATTACGCAAGTGCTGTTTGCAATCGCGTAGCTTTTTAAATAATCCGTATCATGAGAGCTTATTCCAAAACTAACGAGATTTTTTAATCCTCCCTTCTTAATGAACACGCTTTTAATTAAAATCAATAATGCTCGAATGATTAACGCGATGAAACATAGTTGGAAAATTTATTTTGAAAATAATCGATATGTGTATAAGAATTCATCTTAAAGATAATAAATATATAAAAAAATGGTATGTATGATTCAATGTGATGTTTTTTAAATTTTAAATGAGTATCCAAATATTGTGTGATATTCTCTGGTATTCAATGATCTATGATTGAGATGAGTCCAGTTCCATTGGGCAATGGCATTGAGAATTGCTCCAATGGTTATTAAATGATTCAAGAAATTTCAGAAATCCCAATGATTCCTAAAATAACATTTTAGTGTCAATGCAATGAGTTAACTTGTTGATTAATATACAGTATAAAATATTTTAAATTATCTTTAAATTTATTAAAAACATGGATGATTATTGGAAAGATTGCAACCGCATTAAATTTATTGAAAAATAGAACTTTTAAATGCTCAAATGATACCTTGTGGGAGAAATATAGTCTGTTACACACCAAATAAGATCGACGTAAATAAGAGTTTGTGTAGCCCATCCGCGTGGACCGCATGATAGTAATATTCTTACGCCTCTATGATGACGAACATTACTTTTAAACATTTTTTAAAAATACGAGTTTATATATTGTTTTTATTACATAAAAATGTGTGTGTAAAAACCAACATTTTTTATGTATAAAAATAGTAAAAAAGTGTTTAAATTGGAACTACACACTTTACATACAAAACCCCATTAATTTTACACATGAATTTACATGCGTAATCGTGTAGTTACCAGACAACGTAAAAACATATTTTTTAATAATTTTATTTTTACCTTCTGTTGATACTTAAAAACTTTAAGTTTTAATAAAAGTTGCAATAGAATATATTGCTTGTAATAGAATTTATTTAGAAATTGTTTGTGAATTGCATTGAAGTAGAAGATTATGCAACAAGAAGAGAAAATCAGCAATTTCCTAGCGTAGATCAGGTGTCCCAGTCGAAGTCTTAGACAGTTTAGACGGAGACGAGTACTGAAAATACTGCATCAAAGTATGAAAAGCTATTCCTTATGTTACACGCCGTATTTTTTCCAGCGACGGTATAATGGGCCTTTTTATGCGATAACTTTGAATAAATTATCTTGTTTTTCGAGAACGGGCAAAAAAAGATTTGAAATTATTTCTTTCACGATCTTTGAAAAAAATTTGGATATTATAAAGGGAGAAAAATGGATTTTTTTTCACTTCTCAAGAAATGCTATTTTTTAGCGCGAATATAGAGATCCAATAGAGCTACAAAGTTTTTCAAATATTTTATTCACTATTCGAAATGCGCGATTACCTATAAAACTTTCACATACATAAAAGGTTCCAAGTAGAAAATTAAATAGGCCCTTGTAAGGGCCTAACCATTCTATCCTACCTCTACTCGGCTATAATCTACCGCGATCCCTGATTTTTTTTTTTTTTATTGCCTTTTCGAATAGAAAGATTGAACTTCAGTCGATATAAAGAGATTGTAAAGGTCCGAAATTAATTGTTTAATTTAATTCGACAGTTCCTATTGATAAGAACGTATTCCAGAAACTAATTTAAGAAAGACTTATCAAGATCGTTTAGTCGTACCTGATACACCTTTCTTAATCGTGTTTCTGAAATACCACTATTTGGCCCCGCTTTTCACCCAATGGGGTATATCAGCGGGAACTCCTACCACCTCTATTTCGGAGTGCTCCTAAGCAATTTTTACTCTTATGTGACTGTACCTTTATACACTGTGATTCATGTGTTTCGGAAATATCAATAGCAGCCGTCGAAACATTTTTATTAAGGCAAATTTAGAATATTTTTTAATAGGATCAAGATTTTTTATCCTCTGCGACCTATATACGAAAAAATGCGGTCTTTAACGCGTTACTTCCTGAACTTCGAAAGTATTCACATACAAAACAGCTCATTTTCTCCCCATGTTGCATAATTTACTATTTTATTGAATTTATATAATAGCAGTTTTTTAATTATTTAAATAGAAAAATTAATTTTATTTTACTTAAATCTGTATAAATTAATATTAATCAGTGTGATGAAATAATGAATTTAATTTAAATCTAAGAAAAATGGCAATTTACTTGATATAAGAATAAGACAGCTAATTGTTATTCATAATATTTCATAAAATTTTCTAAAACAAATCTAATTTACATTTTTGACTATTCATCACCCTCGTATAGAATTATACTATAATTGTTACTTGCAAGAGTAGCAGAAAAAGAGTAGTTTATATTTTTAGTAGTATAATTGAGATCTGTTTTAAAAGGAGTATACTATTAAGTTTTCAAATTTTATTATCAATATTTATTTTTAAGATAAAACTAAATCAATAATACTTGAGTAAAACTAAAAATACAATATCCACTTTAAAATCTATAAATTACCTGTGGAATTTGTGTACTTTTGCCACATCCGGTTTCTCCAACAAGAACAAGGGTCTGGAACTTCTCTAATAAATAAATAATATGACTTCGCAATTTATATATAGGTAGCCTCTTTCGCTGTAAATCAAGAGCTAGTGAATGATTCGCATTATAAACAAACTGTGTAGATACATGTGCATCAATATCTACTTTATCTTCTTGCCAGCTATTCTCACCTGCAACAAAATAGTAATAGTACAAATAAGATAAATAATTAAGTGATCATCATTTTGCGCTCTGTAAATTTAATTATTAAAGTATTTATAAACTAAAGTACTTTATTATTTAATGAAAAATATTTTTATTTCAAACTACTTAGTTTAAAACAAAAATAAACAGACAAATAATCTTTTGTAAATAAAAGTGATACTAAATATGAAATTTTGATTTTGTTAAAAATAAAGAAGTAGAAGCAAGCATTAAACACTTTGTTTTTTTCTATTTCAATTGTTTAAGACTCTGTTGTAATTTAAAAAATAACAAATCAAAGTGTAACCTCAAAAATCGCAAGAAGCCTTAGAAAATACATTCACCTGGCACTAAAAATCTCGGTTTGACGCTCATCACCCCGATGTATTTTCGAGGCTGCCTCTCTATTGCATAATTTATCACTCTAGAGCGTATTTATTAATATAAACAGCTTCCGCGTACCGTACCTCCAATAGTTCTAATGTCTTGTTTATAACTACATACATACTCTAAGCATGGGTTTTATTAGGATATATTGTCTGTATGGCCGCAACAACAATGGAAATTGCGGCTGGCGTCATTTTCTTCGCCAACAGTTGGCAATAGTGCGTGTAACGCGCTAGCTTTTAAAATTAATAGTAACCGCCACTTAATTCGTGCTTATACCAAACTAGATATTAGATGAATTAACCGTTAATTAAATATTCAATTTCATACTCGTATATGATTGTACAATTTATTCGCTGCAGTAATAGCTATAAAGCAAACGAAAAAATCAAGTTAATAATTTAAATTACATATTCGATCAATTTGTAATTAATATAATATAAAAAAATTAGTTTTTCATAATTTTTCTTAAATCAATATTAAATAAATTATGTGGCTTGCCGGAATAACTAAATAAGTCATAATTTTTTAAAATTGAATTTACACCATTTTGGGGGGCTTGAGGGCTCCTCTTTTATATAGAATTTCTATAATTTATCTGAAAAGTAGATATTTGATAGAGATAATCGGCTCTAAGCGAATGATACATTTTTACACAATCAACTCCCAACTTTTCGAATAAATTCACTACAATCTATATAAATAACATTTTAATTGCTTTTATTTATCTAGATATAGCTTGTTTTCTTGGTTATTCGTTGCAATGTAAAACTGCGTTAATTTTATCATTATAACGAATTATTAGGAAAACTGTATACTTGTTCGGTTATGATGGGAAGCGATCTACGACAAACACCCTAAAATTAAATAATAAAGTAATTGAAATAAACTCTCTAAAAGCAGGGAGTAAATCCATGTCAAAATTTACTCCATAGCAAGATTTAGTCCTTATAAAGAGTAAAATTTTAAATTTACTCCTTATAAGGTGTAAATGTCGGAAAATCAAAAGATTTACTCCTTTTAAAGAGTAAATCTCGACAAATCATAAAATGTACTAGATTATTATCGTATTTTTTTTCTTGTTCATATTATATCTATTTAATCTTTTAAATTGCAATTGATAGATTCAAAAATATTTAAATAATGTTTCTTAAAAACTATAAAACCATTTTTATTAATTTTAATCGTTTTAATTAGTCCTTTTTAGCAGTAGTAATTTAGTTTAGTAATCTTAATCTTAATTTTAAAAAATTTTTTAATTTTATTATAATTTTGATTAATCTGGTAATTTTATTATAAAATAAAATAATAAAATTCAATAATAAAATAAAATTTTTAAAAATGAGAAGTTTTAAGTGTGAGATATCTGCTAATATTATCTTTTATATATGTACATAAATATTATGCAGGTAAAATCTGAAATATCGCTTCGCGCCCCACATGATTTTATCTGAATCATTCTTTCATATTTAGGAAAGACCCTTTTTCTTTTCAACAACTTTTTACCGCTTTCTACTCGTATAAATTATGAATGTATAGATAGATAGATAGATATGAACTGAAAATGTATGTCCAATATAAAATTTCTTTATTCTTATTCTTCAATATCCATCCTCTGCTGTTCCTTTTCTATTTTATAAAACTTTCAAGCCTCTATCGTATCTATTTCAATTTTTACTCTTCACTCATAATCAGATACCAAAATTAAACTGTAATCAAAACCGTATCTAAATATTTGATATATAAATATTTTTTTAAATATTTATAACATAAATATCTTTCCAAAGTTGTGTAAGACAGGATAATCTAAAATAAACATGTTTGTTTACGCATATAACAATTGCGGCCACTCATCAACCAAAAAAAAAAAAGAAAAAAGAAAACAGAACAATCCATATAGATGGATCGCCGAAAACAAAAAGCTTTCTTCGAAAAAGGAAAACGCGCTGACCGATCAATCAGCCGCGCGTAAAGTAAATAATGGGGGAAGCACGAAAAGGGAAGTACGCGCAGCCGATCAAGCGCGGTAAAGAATTCATGATGGGTAAACGATGAAATATTGCCAAGTCAGGACGAGCCACTGCTTTGGCCTCGGCAAAAAAAAAAATCTCGTTCGTCTGCTCGAGTGAGAGCATCGGGTAAGATGTCGATCTTCGTCGTTGGGGCTCTGATTCTTCTAAGCTGTGGATTGATCACCTCTGCCGGAGATGCCAATGATATTCCGTTGGACGAATACAGGAACTACATGCTTCTGGTGTCCGATGCTCAGGAGCATTACCAGGCTTCCAGTGTTTTTCTCATTTACGCTGGCAACGATGAAAGTATGATGACGTTTTTGTCTCTTCATCTACTCTAATGTTTTGCTTTCAAGGTGAAAGGCTGTGAGGCACTTTAGAAAGTTTTTTTATTTGTTACAATATAGAACTGTTTGGAATTATGTAATTTTAATGATTCTGGAAATTTGCAAGAAGAAAGAGCACACGCAGCCTTTTACCTTTTGATCATAACAGAAAGTCTAATTATTCACGATAACTGCAGGCATCCATATGTCGACATTGATGATGCAGCTCTCCCGGCATTTCTCCACGAAATATGTGCTATCCCTGACGATAAACTACACGGACTTGAGCCACCGGTACTCGTACTACCGCGGCCTCATCAAGCGTCCTCTGTTTGTGGTGCTGCTGAGCTCGGTCGTCGAATCCAGACTCTTCGAGCGGGTGAGTCGAGAGTTCGAGATGAGCTTCCCATTCTGGCTGGTCATCTTCACCCACCCCACCTCGTCGAGAATCTGCAGCAGGCCACGAAGGAATTACTTCAACTTGGCTTTCGACACGGAGATGATGGTCAAGTGTTTCGGTGAGCCGATCATCAGAGAGTGGTATTCGCTGAAAAAGGACACTACCATCGTAAGCGAGCTAGCCAGGTGGGACCCTGTTAGGAGACTTAGGCTCAAGACCGGAAAGAGCCTGTACGAGAGGCGGCATACACTTGCTGGGAAGAATCTACTGGTCGCCACCGTCAAGGTAGCTAATACATATATACCCGCAGTTCAATGATATATAATTACTTGGATCTTACTGTAAATTGGTATATACTACTTGTCCAGGAATCGCCGTTCATAACGCAAGGCCCAATGAGTGGCCTCTTTGCGATGATAGTGCACGAGCTGAGCTACGCGCTCAACTTCACAATGACGACAGCGCACAAGGAGGAGGCTTATGGTATGTACGATGAGGAGACGAAACGCTGGACCGGTGTGATCGGTCGGCTGAGCAGGCACGAGGTTGACCTCGGCGTCGCTGAGATGACCATGACTAGACAGCGGCTCGATACAGTTGATTTCACCCTACCCATCATGCTCTCCAGAAACCATCTTTACATGAAGGAGCCGGAGTCGGAACTTCAGTGGACCGGATACTTTAAGGTACATATGAGCATTGAGGTAATTATAGTGGCAAAAATAGTAATTTTATTGATAAAATGCAGGTATACACTTTCGACGTGTGGATTGCTCTGGAGGCGATGTACGTGCTGACCTGCTTGATCATCACATATATGAGAATGACAATCAAGGAGAAACCCATCCCACCTAATCATATTTCTGAAAACTACCTTTGCGTCTGGGGCATTTATTGTCAGCAAGGCTTAACAGGTAAAAAGAAGCAGGATTTGTTGTAATAACAATTACCACTCGACTGAACGGAAGCTATTTCAGAATTCCCGAAAGCCTCGCCCTTGCGAATAGCTTACTTCTCCATCCTAGTTACGGCCGTAGTCCTGCTGGCCATTTACTCGGCCTGCCTGATTAGCTACCTCACCGTCAGCACTCCCACCCCGCCGTTTCGCGATCTCGCCGAATTCGCAGCGGATGGATCTTATCGGCTTATAGCTTTCCAGCAGAGCGCAGATTATGATTTATTCGCGGTAAGTAAAATAAGTACATGTCTCTGAAATAAAATCTATTATTCGTAAAAAATAATGTTATATATGAATTTTTGAAAACGAATAAATGGTAAACTTGGGTTCTTTGGGGGGCAGACTTCGACGGATTCGGTGCTGAAAAAAATGATGAATCAGATGATCGATCGAAAATACCTACCCAAGACCATGATGGCCGGCTTCAGACAGGTACACACCTCTTCTATGTAAATAAAAGGCAGTGCGGTAGCTACGGCGTTTACCAATCCGTGGTATTATGAGCTCGTGCGCAGACTTTGTTGAAATTGTTTCGACGTACTCTCTTTATGTGTGTACAGGCCTGCAACGACAAAGTCGCATTTTACGCGACCGAGGCAGTGAAGACGCAGATTAGCGCGCGAATACCCTGCGATTTGATCTTCCTGGAATCCGGCAGAATCGATAGTCTTGGCATAACGCTAACGAAAAGAAGTCAGTACACCGGTGTTATAAATTACCAGTAAGTTTTAAAAACATTTTAAAAAATGTTAAAAAAATTATCTAATTATATAATAACACAGAAGCTCGCTCTATGCGACAATTTAATACTTTGACAGCCTGCAAAAGTTCAAAGACGTCGGCATAATGAACCGATTGCGCTCGTATGTCTACAAGAAGGTGAGCTCGTTTGATAATAAGTACAATCCGGTAAATTTGGGTGGCATCGCGACGATCCTGCTACTCTTGGGAGCCGGAATCATACTTAGTCTCATTATTTTGTTGGTCGAAATTATCGCCTATCGAAGTAAAGCCAACAAGCAGAACCGCAAGATCATAACCACTTGCAAGAACCGCATTGTCGTCACCAAGAATACCATGATCTGCGAGAGTATATTGTCCACTTGAGTATTTATAAATGTTCCTATTTACTAATAATTCATTTAAATGATTAGTCTTTTCAAATAATGACTAATTATTTAAAGCATCTTGATTTCGATAAACAGGATGTGCGATTCAACATATTTTCCGTTATCAATTTTAAAAATTACTATGATTATTTTTATCGTCCTTTCATAAATCTGTAGAGTATGAATCATTGTATCTATGCAGTAAAACTAAAACAAATGTGTTCAAACTGATTCACCTGCTATATAAATAAAAGTGATTTTATTATATCAAGAATGTATGTAAAATGTGAATTGTCAGTAAATAAAATATAATGTTAATAAAAAAATAATTCTTTTGTCATTTTTATAGTAACGCAAAAGATAGTAATTAATTAATGCCTAAAATATGAAAAAAAATTATTTACTAATTAAATTTCTAATAAATAAAAGATTTTTAACTTTCTTCAATAAAATACTAAGTCAATTAATTATCATACTTCAATGTGCATATACGCAGGAGAAAAAATGTCATTTATCTTAAAAGTTCATTATTGCATACATTAAGAAGATATTCAGATAATGAAATATAAATTGATCCTAAACGATGTATTTTTTCTTTACTCACCATGTTAACGTTGTAAAGTTATTTTACCTCATAAAGTTTTATAGAGCGTAACGGTGTAATTCAAGTAGAATATATTTATCCAGACAATATGCTAAGATTCCTTTGTCGTCAAGCTACTTTCATCCTCATTGGGATTCCATTTTCGATTGGAAACAGAGCGTTGCAAATCGACCCCGAAAACTACGTGCCGTTTTTATACGATGTACAGGATTACTACAAATCCTCCGGCATTTTTCTTCTTTACGACGATTATTCAGAAAGTGAGACATTTTCAATTATATTATATTCAATTCTTATAAAATTTGTTTTAACTATGTTAATAAGAAGTCAACATTTATTAAAATAAAAGTAATTTGATATACGTATTATACTTTTAATAGCATTTAAATTGTATCACCATTTTTTTACTTTATTTTAAAGATAGTTTTCATTAATTATTGAAACTCATACATTTAATCGAAATATCTTGAGATATGTTATATTTGAATTTTAAAATATCGGTTTTCTGCATAATTATACTGTCGCAGTATTCATGACGCACATCAACATAGCCGCTTTCCTAAAGCAGCTCTCCTCGCGCAACATTCTCTGCCAAACGATGCGTTACTCGACAATCAAGCGCAAATCGGATTTCTATCTGGCGCGCAACGTGCAATCCCTCTTCGTAGTTTTCTTGACCTCGCGAGCAAACTACGATCACTTCCGCGAGGCGACCGAGGATCACGACATGTCCATGCACACCTGGCTGGTCGTCTTCGCCGAGTTCATCAGCGACGAGATAAACGAGATGTGTCTCAACCCAGTCGGTAATCCGTTCCGGCTGGTCTTCAACTCGCGAATGATCGTGCAGTGCTACGGCGACGCCTGGATCAAGAAGTGGTATTCGCTGCACGAAAACCGGACCGAGGTACTCGAGCTGGCCAAATGGAGCCGGAGGCTCGGTATTAGTTACAAGAACAAGAACTACTATGAGAGTAGATTCGATATGTCCGGAAAAGCTATAAGAATCGCAACCGTAAGCATTACCGACATACTGTTTTACCGATACATGATAAAAATTTATTATTTTTAGGTGACGAACATGACCTCAACGATGAACGGCAAAATGACTGGCTTCTTTCAGAATGTACTTGAAGAGTTGCGTAATTATATGAACTTCAAGGTGGTGAGGGTAAAAGAAACAGATGCATACGGGCGATGGAACCGTGAAACTGGAGAATGGTCCGGCATGATTGGCCTACTGACCAAGCGTCAAGTGGATATTGTCGTTGCTGCGATTACCGTTTCGAAGTTCAGGATGGACTATGTTGATTACACCATACCAATGATCACATCCGCCAATCGCATTTACATCAAACAACCCGACGGTGCCAGGGTTCAGTGGTCCGCTTATTTTAAGGTGAAATGCTTAAGAAGGATATAATTATAATGTCAAAAGGTTGCAATTTAAAACGTATTATTTTTACTATTTTAATAATAATTACATATGCGAAAAAAAATTTTATGCTGTAAAATTTTTATAAGTTATAATATTTTTTAAATAATTTATTTTACATTATTTTTAATTTACTAAAGTTGATTGAAAAATTTGATCATAAAAAATAAAACTGAGAATACATGCAAAATGAACTAAACTTTAATAAAAATAATCATAAGAATTCGAGATATATAAAAAAAAAGAAGAAAAGCGAAAGCAGAAGGCGATAACAGTAGTTTGCTAGAATTATACGCGTTGTTGGTTTTGCGAAACGGATGTATAGCAAATCTTCGCCTCTGTATCGGAGTTTTCCCACCCTGCAAATTCAGTGCGCAGATTTCTCAGGGGAGGTAAATATTCGTGCAGCAAAGGCGCTCAAGCAAGGCCGACACGTGCCACAGAATTAACGAGCTCGAGTTGCAGCAGTTACTATATCCTATGGGACTTCCGAATTTTCCGGAGACCCGTAAAATGTTCCTTGCTAAAATAATCAATGATTTGCGGAGGTGGGGGCGAGGCGGGAGGAGGAAATAAATAAATTGATCGTAGATTTATAAAATACTTTGATTGTTACATGAAAAACAATATTTTTAGGCATTCACTGTAGCTTCGTGGTCGTTCATCGCGTTGATCCTGATCACTGCATCTCTAATAACAGCATTTATAAGAGTTATTGTCAGCGAGTCAAAATTTATGCGAATTTCCTACTCAAACTACTTTCTGGAAAATTTTATTCGAATCTGGGGTATATATTGTCAACAAGGAGTACCAGGTTGTAAAAATAATTTATACTTTTTAAGTCAATTTAGTTAATATTGAAAATAAGACTTTATCGTTCGTGGATATCATAATGAGGAAGAATGCACTTATTGATTCTTTAATAAATCAACAAAATATGTTAAAAGTAATTAATTTACTGCATTGGATATATTATTGAAAAAATTTTTTTGTTAAGTAATTTGAAAACTGCGCTGTTCTAATATTTTGTTTTGTATTTTTATTGTTGGGTTTACTGTCAAAATTTTAATTTTTTAAGCTTTTTTGTTGCGTGTGGATTTCGCAAACATAAAGAGGAGAGTTATTAAGCCTTCAGACACGCCAAGTATAATTGATGCGAGACATTTATTTAAACGCTCAATGCAATAAACAAATTATTTTTAATAACTTGGTTCATTGAAGATCAATAACTACATCATTCCTCATTTAATTTAGTTTCTCCTAAATGCAAATATTTAGATAATGTAACTTCAAATAATTTTAATTACAACAAATGTAAATTAAGTAAAGAGATTAAAAAATTTTTAAAAACAAAACATTTGTATCTAGTGTAACGTTTTATAAAAGCTATTTTTGAAAGACATAAAAAAAACTTATGGAAAGAAAAGATTTTTACGATACATAAAAAAACTCAGCATTTCCCAAAGCGACCCCGTTGCGGATGGCGTACTTCACGATGCTGTTACTAACACTGGTGATATGGGCCATCTATTCGGCTTCGATAACGAGCTACCTGACCTTTTTGTCACCGAGCCTGCCATTTTCCGATACCGATGGTTTCGTCAAGGACGGAACCTATCGATTGATCGTACTTCAGAATAGTAGTGATCAAGATCTTATTTTGGTAAATTTTTTAATTAAAGTATACTAATAAAAATTAAAAAATTTAAAGATTACTAATGATTTTTCATGAAATATCTAGTCAGGCACAGATCCTGTTCTATCGGCACTTCAACCGTTCTTAAAAAACCTCGACGACTTACCAATAAATCCTTATTTTGGATTCCAACAGGTAGCGCGATAGTGTTATTTTATCTAAAATCAAGAATTGAGTATTGTCGTTCTTAAAAAAAAAAATCCTCGTTTCTTGCAGGTCTGTACCGAAAAGGTGGGTTTTTACACGAGCGAAGCATACTTAAAAGGCGTGAGCGCTTACATTCCCTGCACGTTGACCTACATCGAAACCGGCCAATTCGAGGTCTTAACAATGGCTCTGACCAAACGAAGCCCCTACATCACCTCATTCAACTACAAGTAAGCTTCCTTCATCCTTAAATTTCTCCTTTTTCATTTCCTCCCGATCTTTCTTTCCGCCTATATATAAAAAAGTAACGGCGATTGGCCGGATCCGCAGCCTTCGAAAGCTCGAGGACAGCGGAGTGATACAGAAGCTGCACAACTGGTACTTCCGCAGGCTGGACTACGCGCCCGAGTCAGTCCACTCGCCGATCGGCATCTGGGGCATAGCGCCGCTCCTCTCCATCTTCGCCTGCGGCCTCGCCCTTTCCTGTCTCCTGCTCTGCCTCGAGCATCTCTCCAATTTCAATCGGCGTATCAACAGGAACAATCGTAGCTTTCGCCGATAAGGCGAGCGCGATATATAGTATTTATGTATCTTGAATATCATATATAGTTGGAGTATAGGAGGAGAGTTGTATGAATAAGTTGGCGCGAGGATCAATCATGTGTCGCGCTGCACGCAGGGACATAATGACAGGTTGTAAAAGGGAGGCGTGTTAATGCGCGCGTCCTTTATCGTTTTATTCACGAGAAAAGTCGATTTCAGTTTTTTTATTTGTAGATTTAGAAGCTTTTGACATTAGCGTTTTACTGAGATTTTTATTAAATGTACATTTTATCTATAGAACATGTTAAATATGTATAATATTTGAATATTCAAACTTGAATAAAAGCTTTTAAGCACATTTAAAATAATAAGTAAATATATCTTTTTTATTTATTGTATATCTGTAAACATCCGAATATTTTTACTTTAAATTATAATTTGGCCGTCTTTTTCATCAGAGCTTTTAGATAGTGTGGGTGCTGAGCTTCGATTTATTTTCAAATTTCAACGTCAATGGAATATTTTTTGTAAAGCTCACTTTTAATAATGTTAAATCGATATTTTGTGACTTGTTTGTTTTTTTCTACTCAGTTTTTATGTTTTTAGTATAATTTAAATGTTATTTATTTTTAATTTAATTAAAATGAGTATACTTGCAATTCGAATAACACACGAAAATTCGTCAAAAAAAAAATTTATTTACATAAAAAATTATCATTTATTTATAAATTAGTTCTGTCATTGTGATTTGTAACAGTAGACCATCAGATTCTTCCCTTAAGAAACCCAACATTTAATTATAGTGTTTTACGTTAAACTTTTTTCTAATAAATACAATTTCATGCTCAAAACAAATATACGTCGACAATTCAATCGATTCCGAAATTTAATAGATTTATTCGGTATCTAGACTTGAATTATCATTGATTTTTGGAGGTGGTAATATAATCCCTTGGAGTTTGAACATTTGTGCATGTTTTGTAATTTTTACGGAACATATACTAAAAATATTTATAACCTGGAAATTTTAATTGAATTAATACTAGAAGTAAAACTTAAAAAACTTGAATGTCATGAATTTATATTTTACGTACTTGTACAATTTGGCGCTCAATCCATGTAAGTTTGACGGTTGGCACATCATGTTCCATTGTAAATTCCGACTTGGTTTCTTCTATCGTGTCAGAGAAATAGAGACGGACCTTCAGACCGGTATCACAGAGCATTGCGTCAGCTGATCGCTCTTTTACGTCCATTACAATTGCTAGGGTATTCATCGAACCCCGTAAATCTAACATGTATGTAAAGTACAGAGCGTTGCTCTGCTCCTGGGCAAGTTTTGCCGAGTATTTTTTCGTATTACAGTTAGTTGCAATTCTGAAATTAGTGTTATTTTCAATACTTTTTATATAATTTGTAAAAATTTGAATGTTGAATTTTTTTACTTACTGCGCGCAAACTTGTGAAGACCATTCGGATGGTAGAGGTAAATTTTTAATTGTTAAATAAAGCAATCGATGGACAACACAATCGGGATATCTTCTGATCGGAGAAGTGAAATGAGTATAAAATTCAGCATTTAATGCGTAATGCCTTAAACATTCCTTAGTTGTGACTGTTGCGGAACATCTGTACACCGCACGCTAAAAACGTTAATAGAAAAAAAGTAGTAAGCAGTTCATTCCCTAAAATTCAAGAGTAAAAAATAAAAGCAATTTACCGTCATGGATTTTGCACAAAGACTATTTATCACCATCATTCCATATTGCGCTATGTCTATATTACCATCCATATCATCAGGCGTATTGGGCTGATACATGAGTAAACTATTATGCAGAGTCCCAGCCGATTCAACATCTAGAAGTACTCCAAATTTACTTAATAATTCACGAGTTTTTGTTAATATTCGCATAGATGGTTCCGCGTGCGATCTTAGAAGAGCTACTTCTGGTAGTTTTTCGTACAAGTGTTTTGCAACTGTCATGTTTGCCAGCAACATAAATTCTTCTATAAGACTGAATATAAACATTTATGAAAATAATTTAAGTATGACCGTAATTAAATAAAACAATTTTATGTTAATGTAATTCATACCTGTTACTTTCTTTTTTTTCTTCAAGTTTATAAGAAACTGGTATTCCTGTTTCCTTGTCTAAAAATACGCACAATTTCGGTTGATGTATTTGTAACGCACCTTCGTCAAATCTTCTCTTTTTTAGCTGTGTAGATAAATTGAATAAGTTTCTAACAACCTTGGTTAAATCCGATGGGTCGTAATTTCCAGCGATTTTCAAAGACCCATCGCTCACCCAATCATACGTCTCATTGTCAATCATAATTTGTGCTTGATCATAAGACATTTGACAACAAGAGTTAATCACAGTCTTCGAAAAACGATAATTAACTATTTCAGCATCAGGCGTCATTTCTATAATAACGGAAAAAGCTAGTTTGTCCTGACCTGGCAGTAAAGAACACGTTAAGCATAACTGTTTTGGCAGCATGTGATAAACATTGTCAACCATATAAACTGTGGTTGCACGCTCAGCTACTCTTCTATCTAGTGGTGAAAATGCCTCCAGGAAGTGAGTGACATCTGCTATGTGAACACCAACCTAAAATAAATATATAAAATTATTAAATATTTATAAAATATTTTTCTCCAACTTCAATTATAACAATAACAACACCTCAAAATTTCCATTTTCTAAAGGTCTGCAAGACATTGCATCGTCTAAATCGACCGCAGTGGCAGGATCTATTGTAAAAATACAAGTTTTTCTTAAATCTTCTCTATCTACAATATCTGATTCAGTTGGAATGTAATCAGCAGGTGGAAGATCTTTTAATAATTCATCTTCATACGGTGTTAAAATTAAATCATTTTCTAATAAAATTGCATGTGTCTCAACACTTAAATCTCCTTTACTACCTAGAATTTGTTGGATTTCTCTATAATTAAATAATATTAAATTATTATCTAATATAAAATTTTAGTATACAGAAATTGAATCTGTTTAAATAAATAAAATATTATTTACCCTTCAGCAAAAGCTACTTTCTTCCAATCTACAATATTGCACAAAAATAAAGTTTCTTTAAAGAGTTCAGGATTGTCATAAAAGTTTCTAGGAACACTTTTTGGATTGATTTTCATCAATGGTACCCTTGAATCTCTGGGTTGAAAGAACACAAAAACATCTTGCTTCTTTAGATAACCAACTGCTTTTCTTGGATGGGCTTTTTCTAAAATACTGCAAACTGTTCCAGTTTTTTGAAAAGTATTTTCACTTAACTTAAACCATTTATCTGGAGAATTTATAATCACAGCAACTAAATCTCCTTCCAGTGCTCGATTACGATCCTTTAAGCCGACAATTAGAATGTCTTGATCACCTGTTGCTAAAGAAACGTATGCATTTTGATAACACCTAGGATTTATGCGAATGTAGCCTTCTATAACATTAGGATTTTCAGGATCTTGAGCAGCTAGAATTTTCCGTACTACTTCAACAGATAAGTGTTCACAAAAGACCTTCTTCTCTCTTTTCTTCTTATCTTTTAATTTTTTTCTTTCTTTTGAGTTATTATCACCTTTTTCAGAATTCCCTCTAGAGTCGTTTTCTTCTGATGCACTTCTTTGAGCTTTATAATTTTTATTTCTGTTACCTTTCACATATTTAGGTTTATCTTCTTTTTGTTTTTTACTTTTGTAGTTACTTGTACTGGCTTTAGAATCTTCAATACTATTTGACTCAATGGTTTCAGGTTTTTGAAGTTTAGATTGGTTTCGTTTGCGTATTCTAACTTTTTTTTTAGTATTTGTGTCCACTGATTTTTCTGGTGTAGATGAATTACTTTCTGTCCTCTAAAAATAGAAAAAAATAGTTAAGTTAACAGTATTGCTCAATATTAATAATGTATTTATAAATAATGTAATATTATTTAACAAACATTAATAAATGATTCCTGGCTTAATTGTAACGAAGCAAATTGTTTTTCAGTCCCTGTAATCATCTGTTCAATATAAACCATATTTGTTATTCTTTCTGCACTTTCAACTGCACTATTGTCAACACTATCAATGACAGTTTCACTAGTTTCAATGGTTTGACTAAATGAGGTAACAGGTACTACACTACCATCTGGCAATTTTGGCCGACGAGGTGGCCTCTTTCTTATTATGACTTTAGGAGCCACTGTGCTATCTTCCCCATTTTCCAGAGTTTTTCCTTGAGGCTTTCTTGCACCACGATTACCTCTCCGACTCCTCAGGTATGAGTAATATAGAGCTGATCCACCTTCAGCCATTATCTAAAAAAATTATTTATTAAATGTTGCTGATAAATATGAAATTATTTGAAATTTCGTACTAATATGAATTTATTTCAAGTCGTTCTTTGTTTAAAAAATTTTGAAAATAAGCACTGTTAAATTAGATAAACAAAAATTTCACATTATTATTTAATAAAACGCAAACAATGATTGATAAAATTAATCATTCACTTGTTATTAAAAATGACATTTGTTGCAATCTGTTTGAAAGAACGATAATGGCGCAATATAAACACAAAGTTAAAGATGATCATTCACTCACTGTGTATTTGTACTTTTTTACCAGAGACGATTTCTAACTTATCAAAATTTTGGAACTCCTATTTTCCAAAACATTTTCTGATATATTTTAAGGTTAATGATAATGCCCTCCCCAAGCTCGAATACTTATCAAGGTGTTTCGAAAGGCAGTAATAAATACGATGGCATCCTCCACTTCTATTTTCATATTATTCTGTTATCTTTGTTTGTACATAAATACGCAGATGTATCTTGTGTCAGCATTCTACAGTGAAATTTCTCTTTAAGAGCTGTGCTCCACACCGACGAAGCGCCCTCTAGTCTGATAAAAAATTTCAATATTTATTTTAGCTTATTTATCATACAAAATATGATAAAAATATAGCTTTCCCACGAGCAGTAAATATTGAAGATTAATTTTTAAAAGATTTTATGAATTAAAATGTAAAAATGAAATTTTATTTTGTACAGAAAAATTGCAAACGCAATGTCAGTGAGCAGACGGCTCGCCACCATACTTATAATTTTTCTCTACAAAACATAATTTTAGTTTAGCATTTAATTCACAAAATCTCTTGTAAAAAAA